>JAXGGA010005737.1:0-75627 GCA_038373865.1 Uloborus plumipes
TTTATGTATTGAATTTATTCATCCTCATGTGCTCAAGTTTCGTCGTTCTTTTCCCATTCACAGCCACATGAATAAGTGATAATGCAATGCCTGCGATTTTATTTTTTCGTTATTCCCTAGATCGTTGTCATTGGTTTCGAGATAGAGAAAGATTCAAAACTATTTGTTGAACAAAGTATTGTTCCCCAATTTTTTTTATCTGAAAAAAGCTCTTTCGCTATATTGCCTTTTTACAGCAATATTATTAAAGTTGAAACGGATACCATCTTTTTTCTTGATTTGCTGATTGTTGAGGATGTTTTTAGCTTTTCCAGTTGTACATATGGCAGTCTGGGAATATTTCAATTCGCCTTTCTTTTGAAATGCAATAAATCACAGTTTTGCTAGCAAAACCTACAAAAGGTCTTTTATTCAAAGTACATGGCCATTCAATATGATATTGGAAGTGCAAAATGGAAATGACTACTTCTTGAAAAGATTTTCCTGTAAAAAAAATAAGCAATGGATATAGGACATTGCGAATGGCTGTTCAAATTCATTTATCAGCGATTGTTGGAGACAAGTTGATATATATAGTTGGAAACTATTATATTCTTGTTTATGGGTGATTCTCTGTAAACTCGTAATTGGCTGTCCGGACCGAGTATTTTAAAAATAATAAAGTGTAATAAAGTAATTATCGCTCTTAATACAAGTAAAGCATTAATACTTTGTGGCCCAATTGTATTTGGAGCGATAACAATTTAATTTTTTTTCTAGAAATTATCTAAGCACCAAAAACACAGTCCCTGGCTGTCCCAATCCAATAGTTTAACACTTAAAGGCAATATTTCAAAAAACCTATTAACACTACATAAATTTGGCAATTAATATCTAAAAATAGAATAATGCAACTATATCTTTTTTATGAAATAAGGTCTAATTACGTATTTCTAAAACTTAAAATTGTCATGTAAATTCTGTCCGGAGATTTTTCAAACAGTCCCCTGCCACAAATTCAAAGCTCCAATAGAAAAAATCTGTTACTCTTGCAAATGTTTTTTGTCATGAAGTTTAAAGTAATCAGTGTGAATTTGCTGAAATTGCTGAGAACGGTGTTGAAACGATACTTTGTTTAGTTTGAGAGCCACATTTGTGATGAAAGTATGCATCAGGGTCGTTGCGAAAACAGTCCTCTGGGAAGTGATTTTATTAATGTCAATTAGTTTAATTATGAAACATATTAGTTATTATGTCCACGATTTGTGCCTAAATTTATAGGTAGTCTCGTAACTAATTATGCTCCAAATGTTTTTCAGATATTACGCAACAAAGAGCAAAAATACAGTCACCTGGCCTAGTTATACTAGGCAGGGGACTTACCCCTATCATGATTTATCAGAAAAACACAAACTTCAATTGGCCCTCTTTCAAACCATAGTAATAGATTCATTTTCTGAGCAATAGTATTATAATTACACGAACATTTCAAAAAACCAATGCCCGGACAGAATCCAAGTGGAAAATGACGAGTTTACAGAGAATCGCCCTTATATATATTTGTGCTTTTTGAAATCGAGTAAATCGACACCATGGAAAAAAACTCATTCTGTTGAAAATACTTTTCCCTCCCTCCCTCTATTGTTTTGCTTACTTAAGCTATTTTCAAAACTTCAAAAATATAAAAATTACCTTAGTTTATTATTTAATTTCAAACTACACAAACTGTTAATACGTCATAAAGTTAAGTAGGGTAAGTGCTCCAGTAGTCGGCCAGTCTCCAGTAGTCGGCCACAATGACATGAAACTCCTCAGAAATAGCACATTTTTAATTCAAAATCAGATATGACGCATTCACACATTCATGTACCTATCCTAAATCCTCAACCAGTGGCAGTTAAGTTTTGGATACTAATTTTTGAATCAGTTATGAGTCATTTCATTTTGAATGGTGTGCCCATCATCCAAGATTGCTATTCTGCTTATTTTACAGCTAAAATGATTCTGTGGCCGACTACTGGAGCATTTACTAGTGTTGAAAACAGCTTGGATTTTAACATAATTTTTTTTTAAATTTCTGAAACAAGTAGGTGATTCACTATCAGAAAGGTTCATTCTAAAGTTTTACCTTGTTTTTGTTGCTGTATTGATAGCTGAAAGTTCTAGGTTAGCCAAGATCAACAAAAGATCTCTTAAATGGCCGACTACTGGAGCACTTACCCTATATCTTTTAGATTTTTGTATTAGATTATTTGATTGAAATCAGAACCCGTTTCCTCACAAGTCTAATTTAAATAAAGCTTTACAAAGTTGCCCACCACACGTACGACACTGATGACTTTATTAAACTTGTACGCATATATGTAGCCCTGACCATTACAATGGCAACATTTTCATTTAATTGCATTTTTGTCATCTATCTTTCTTCAGTTGTACAGACAAGTTTATTCAATTTCAACTTTAAAATAATGCATTCAAATCTCGATATTTTATTGACGTTTGTGGGAAATTAAAAAAGTGCATTATTTCTAAAAATTCCTTTCAGTAAGTACCACTATTGACCTACTCATAGTATACTGCCGTGCTAAGCGCAAAAGTGGTATCTACAATCGTGTTCAAACTGAGATATCACTCTTTAAAGTTTTGCGATACCATGTATTTGATTCAGATGAAACTTTTTCAGAATTTTTTAAAAAATATTTCCCGTTCTCAAATGATCATATAATTTTGTATTTAGGTAAAATACGTCACAAAGAGCCACCTGGTGGCGATAATTTAATTTTGTTAAAAAGTGCACATACGAATTTTGTTGCTTAGCACGGCAGTATAGTGGCCTCCGATTTATATATCAACGAAAAATGTTTGCAAACAGGCTTCACTATACTCTTCACACAGGATCTGTATTCATGCAGTATTATTTTTACGAACTCAGGTAAAATTTAATTTTAAATTACTTAAAAATATTACCTTGCCTCTTGTCTACGTTTCTTCTACACATTTTCTGCACCTGAAAGCTAAATTATTTCGGGCATCGGTACTTTTGAAAAATCTTGCATACCGGAAAATTCTCTTCACACCCAAGGAGACAATAACTAATTTGAGGATCAACATTTTGAATAATTTTGCTCAAACAAAAGAAATAGTAATAAACAAGTTATCGGTCTTTAACTTCTCTTTCACACATGTTTTGCACTCAAAAAGTTATCATTTATATTGGGTATCAATATTTTAGAATTAATTTCAACAGAAAAAAATATTTTTGGAAAAAAATAGAACCGACTTTAGTTGGAAATAGCTCTAAAAAGTAAAAAATAATTTTTTTCTTTAAGCACCATCGAAACTACTTTTAAACATAAGTTTTGGAGTCGGTGCAAAAACGATAGGTAAAATGATATATAACCATTTTTGCGAACATTTTTCAGAGAAACCATTGAAAATTAAAAGCGGAATATTTGTACCATTACACGAATGTGTGGTAATCAATGAAATGTATGCGAATGCTCTTAAAGAACCTGGATCCATTAAAATTTATATTTATAGTTGAATTGTAGTTGCGTATGATTCAATACATTGTTTTTGCGCCGACTTCAAAACTTATGTTTAAAAGTAGTTTCGATGGTGTTTAAAGAAAAAAATTATTTTTTACTTTTTAGAGCAATTTCCAACTAAAGTCGGTTCTATTTTTTTCCAAAAATATTTTATTTCATTCTTTTTAGTGTAAATGCACTTTAAATAATCAAAATATAGTTTAAAAAACTAAAAATTACGCTTTTAAATAAAGTTTAGAATAAAGTTTAAATTTAGTTGAATTTCATGTTTGATTTAGTTAAGCCTTCATTCAAAATTCTCATTATCATCATTATTACTGTTTCATATCAACCACGTTTTGTAACAATGGATTTCAAATTTTATCATTTAGGACAAATCGCTTTAAATTTGACTACTTGTTAATTGATATCTTCGTTAGTTAAAATCGTATAATTATATGAATTAAAACTAATGAAGCCTGAAAAATTACCAATCTATTGGTTCGAAATTACCAATCTATTGGTACCTGGTTCGACTTTCAGTTCATTGGCGTTCAGGAGAAAGAAGTAGGACATAGAAAGCTACTTAGTTTTGATATTTCAAAACAATGTTATCAGCATTACATGAAGATAAAAATAACATGAAATTTTAGTTTTCCGATCATAACTTTTTTTCTAGTGAACAAATATCGTCCTATGAGTACACGGTACCTAAGTTACACCATCTCCCATCGATTAAAAAAATCGTCCAAATCGGTTCATTAGATCAGATGTTATGTGCGAACAAAAAAAAAAAAAAACATACGCTTTGAATTGAGAACCTCCTTTTTTTTGAAGTCGATTAAAAAAAATCTCAATCACTTTAAACTTTCTTCTTCTCTTCTGCACCCAAAGAGATACCAACTATTTAAGGCATTGACATTTCAGAATCATTTTCTACAACTCTTTATATCTGATGTAAACGTAAGTAGAAATTACTCTTCTCAATTCCTCCCACTTACTCTCATTAAACTAGAATCTAAATCCGCCATTTCGACGAATATTTGCCGTACGGCTTCGAATTCATTCCGGGTGAAATGCACTGCCTAACAGCTATTGATCTCGTTCGCAATTCGTCACTGGTTAATAGCTGTCTTGTTCACCAATGCGTTGGGAAACTTTCAATTTTTGGTTTAACGTCACTGCGTTTTCAACAAATCGCACTGATGAATTTAAAGGCTATTTAACTTCAAATGAGTTCATAAGCCATATTCCGTATTTTCCTTAATCTAAGGATAGTTGCTTCATGGATTTCCATACCCACATGAAATCATTCTATTGTAACTCTCTTAAATATTTATGAGAGATATGGAACAAAATTATATCATTTAAATACACGTGTCGAATGTATTACGATACTATAACATTTAGAAAAATTTTCTAATTATTAACCGTCTACGTGGCAGGGCCAGATCCACGCAATTGCAATCTGCTTAAACAAGTCATAATATTGTCGAACAGCAGTCGAAAACTTTGTACTATGAAATGAGTAAAAATAGACAACGTTTTAAAAAGTACAAAAATATACATTAAAAGGAGTTTAAAACTCAGCAAACAGCTGTTTCGGGGCTATAAAATGCAAGCCCCATCATCAGTGTATAAAAATACAAAGAAAAAGACAGGTTCACAGGCAAAGACTGTCAAGTGAACAAGTAAATGGAAGACGAACCAGAATAAAAACTAATAACATAATTTTATTTGTTAGTCTTTGAATGTGAACCTAGCTTTTTCTTTGTATTTTTATGCACTGATGATGGGGCTTGCATTTTATAGCCCCGAAACAGCTGTTTGCTGAGTTTTAAACTCTTTTTAATGTATATTTTTGTACTTTTTAAAACGTTGTCTATTTTTACTCAAGACACATAATATGTTTAACTAAAATGAAAAATATTACATGATGACCTGTTGGTAGCTTTAAAGCAACACAATTATGATGTTCAATGAGCTTGTGATTAGTAACCTTTGCTCATACTAATTATTTTAAATTGAATCATAGTTGTTCTTCACTGTCGTGTCTGCATTTTAGAATGAAATCTAGCAACCTGCGTCTTACGAATTTTAATTCAAAATTTCTTCCGTATCAGACCTCCGAGTAAAAATAAACGCACACCTTAAATGAAATTGCATTTTTTCAGTATATGGTAATTTAATGCTAATCCAATTTAAAAAATGTATCTTTCCTTCTCGGTATGCGATATGTTTTTTTTTTTTTTTTGTGACAAAAAAGAGAGCTTTTTAAATTAGCAGATGTATAGGGTAAGTCCGGAATAGATGGCTATGGTTTGTCAAAAGTCAGTTTGACAACCTAAAAAACAAAGATTACTTGAAACTTTATATAATTTGCTTCACCATTAATAACAAAACTTAACTTCCTTCAAAATGATATCCCAATTTTCCTTCCTGCTAAATATTTAAAAAAAATATGTAGCACTGGCCATCTCATCCGAGTATCAGGGATAGTAGGAACAGAAACTTTAAATCAGAGTGAAAATTTCTTTAAAAAACTTTCCACACTTTAAACATACTTTATTGAATCTCTTGCTTTAAAAAGTATTTTGCAAAAATATAACTTCTACAACTCTTGACTTTTTTCAACTCCATCAATTCGTCAGAACACTTACGTTTTACATAGACAATAATGAGAAATTACCTCAAATATTTAGTTAATTTAGTTAGAATCAATCCTAATTTGTAAAATTGAATATTTAATTTGACCCATTTGATTTGTTTATATTGCATTACCACATCGATGGCATTCATCAACACCTAATACACTGAATCTAATCGCAGTTTTTATCTGTTTCTTGAGTAGTCTTCTCTGTATTCAATCACTTTTTCCTTTTTCTAAAAAAAGTCCGTCAATTGGGTTTTCCATGTACTGAACTTCTTCATAAGCCTGAACTGTTCGAAGTTTCTTTAATCTTCTTAATTCGAGCCTTTTCACTAGTTATTTTCCCAATAGGCCCACTTTTCCTCCTTCTTTTTCATCAAGTTTCGATTTAACTTTTCTTTTCTGTTGTCGTCAACTTTGTCACTTTAACTTTTAGAGGTTTCTTTTTTCGAGTTTCGGTTCCAGCTGGAAACGGAGAATTCTTGTTTTTAATTTGGGTAGGGGTGGCTGTTGATTTCATTCGAAATCACAGGCAAAACACCGTATGATCTTGTAGTAGGCCATGGTAGAGATGACATTGCTGTTCTTTTGGGGGACTTTTAACGTCAGTTGTCTGATAAAGTAGAGTCGACGTATCTAGTAGTAGATTGCGGCAAGGGTGACGTGGTTTTGTTGCAGAGAGTTTGGTTAGATAAGTTCTGTACCTCAGGAACCAGACTAACGTAAGTCCACTTTTGTCACTTTTCAGGAGACGGGAAAAACGATTGTCGGATGCAGGCAAAGGATGGGACTCGCGTTCTTTTAAAGCAGCTAAATGATTGTGAAGGAATTTGTTTCATAGAATACCGTTTTCATGGGTCGATACGGAAAAAAATTCTGCATACAATGCACTAATGAAGTGAAAATCACCATTTTGGACTTACGTCGTTCTGGTTCTGAGGTACAGAGTGGATGGTTTCATGTCCTCTAGGCAAAAAACTACCTAAATCACCTCTAAAACCGTTATTTGAAATTGTATTTAAATTCAAAGGGTAGATTCTCGTTGTTTTGAGCCCGGAGGTTGCATTCCCAAAAGTTGCAGCTTTTCCCCATCAATCATTCAGTATATGGATACGGTAAGGATTTACTATATAATATAACACGTTTGTAGGATAGCCATACATACTGTAAAAAATGAATGCTGTTTTTACAGTATAATACAGCTAACTTTACAGTAATAAACTGTAAAATTTCTAATTTTACAATACTAAACGGTAAAATTGCTAATTTTACCGTAATAAACTGCAAAATTGCTATTTTTAGTTTATTACCGTGCATTTTACAGTTTTAAACTGGAACCTCTGCTGCCAGCATTATACTGTAGCTTTTACAGTATAGTACAGTAAAATTTTACGGTAATAAACTGTAAAATTGCTTATTTTGCGGTAAGAAACTAAAATTGCTAGTTTTACAGTTTATTACTGTGCATTTTACAGTTTTAAATTGGAACCTCGGCTGCCAGTATTATACTGTAAAAACAACAGTTCATTTTTTGCAGGATATCCCGATGATGGTGTGGCCATCTCTCTAGATCGTCCAAGAGAAACGACCATAGTGCTTCATCAAACATGAAGGACACAAAAGTAAACGTAACATACGTACCGATATGCAGTTGGACCTAAAAAACTCAGAAACAAAATTTGCCGTCATAATTCACAGCCTAAGTTATGTTTAAATCAAAAGGTTGTGACACGCTATATCATTTTATGGTATACTAGCTTATTACTCGGCGTTGCCCGGTATTTAACTTATTTCATGCTAAAATGAAATAGGTGTGCCTTAAATTGATAATTCATTATTAATCGTAATCTATGCTTTAAAATACTCATATTTAAATTTGTTAAATTTTATCAATTTGTATGCTTAAAGGCTTATCTCCATTACTCGATCTATTCAAACTTGAAAGAAAATGGGCATTTTGAGACAAAAAATTTGAATTTTGAGCTTTTTGCATTTTTTAAAATTTCAAAACCCTGCCTGTGTGAATTCTAGTGTATCGAGGAGCCTCTGTGCCAAGTTTGATGAAAATCTGACGAAAACCGGATTTGCATAAGGAACAAATAATATATACATACATACATTTATATATATATATATATAGATTGAATATTAAAATCATGAAAATATTTTACTTTTAGTCTCAATAATCAGTCTTGTAGAGAAGAAACAAAAACTCACTCTACTAACTCTATCGATTGATCGACACAGCGTTGTATAACAGATAGTAAAAAAATACAGGTGTTGACCATCTCTCCCGTATGGCCATCTAACAGTGTACTTTTACCTTATTTATTGTAGGGTAAATTGGAATTCCACCGGGATATATCTGCAGAGCCTGATTACCGCAGGGGCACACGGGGCACAGGCCCCTCCTCTTAAAGTTGAGGGGGGCCCAAAATCCCCTTACTTTATCCAACGCATCCTAAATGCTAAATACCAACTGTATATTTTACTATTAATAGTAAATGCGTTCTGTGTACGTCGACGTATATTTTTGTAATAATAATTTGATAACATCATTATAATTATTTTTTTTTAAGTTTGATCTTTGCGCAAAACTTTTATTTCATTCTGGTATTGTAAGAATTTTCTTACTCGTAACACGTAACTGATATAAGAAGGGAGGCGAGGGCTCTGAAATAGAAATGTGCCCCATGTCCAACGTCAGCAGATCGGGCTCAGGATATATGCTTCACTTAAAATAACATTATACTTGAGAAAAGTGGTAGTAGTTAGCTAAATTAAAGCAAATCATTCGTGAGTAACACAGTAAAAATTAAAATTAACTTTAAGTTAAGAAAATGCAATTTCACGTGACTTTGTCTTATACCTACGGCTTTGAGCACTACTACGTTATTGCAAACATTTCCATTATTTTAAAAAAAAGAAGAAAAACCAGTGCACGGTGTGGACACTGTGTGTGAAATTATGGGAACTAATATCCGGAGCATTTACCCCGCTGGGGCGAAAAAACCAGAATGACTTTATAACGTTGTTTATAAAGAGCTGCAAAGTGCAAACACCTTCAAAACTAAGAGTAACTTATAACCGTAAGTACTAAACATGCCAAGAAAGTAATAAAACTGTTAACATGCAATTGATAAGTACAAATTATAAGAAAAAAAAGCAAATACCATTCTTACTTTTGCTTCAGAAAGGCTTGATATGTTTCAGAGCTTTTAATATAAATGCATATTTTCGGTTGCTGATTTACTTTATTTTATTTCATTAAGAGCTTTTAACGCTGAATAGAAGAAGAGGGTGATCAACAATGAGCCTCGTCTTCACTTTCGTATAAAATCTACTTTCATCTTATTGCCTTTCCCCGACGATTTCGAAAGATGGCGGCCTCGCACTTATATACGAAGGGGACAATTCGAAGAATTCTTTTCAATGAGCTCGATTAGCTGCATGCTTTATCTTATGCAAATTCCCTTCCATTTTTTTTGTCTCTCCTGTTTCTCATCAGGGTAGTCATTGTGAGACAAGTTTAAACGTGATATTTAAGAAGTTTCTTACCACGATATTTTACAGTAAAACGTATCAAGTACATGAGAAAAAGAGAGTTCTTAAAACGCTTTTAACTAATGTAACTGAAACGCTTTTAACTGTAACTGGATTCAATTAAAGAAAGCCTCGAAAAGTATATTATTTAAAAATTTCAAAATTCATTAATCTATGCTTGCTTTGACTCACCATTGACACTAATTTGTTAACTTCGCTAAAAATAAGCTGTATAACTTATATTATTTGTCTTTTGTTTAGCGACGATTTAAAAGCGTGTCATATCCACTAAAGAATAACAGTAAATTCGAAGCTAAAAAGAACATTATGTTGCATTTGGCGTAACTAGCAAGGGTGTCCGGGGCGGTAATTCTCTGTGTTACCCCCCCCCCCCCATGGTCACAGAAAATGTTTCAAAACAAAAATATTGCATTTTACACTTTGCCTCATGGTTTTTTGAGGTAAAAAAATTTCTCTTTTTTTGGAAGGTGAAAAATAACTGCCAAAGATAAAAAATAACATTTTAATGATTGTTACATTACAAAATACATAATTCGTCCTTTATGTACACCGATTTTCAGAATAAACTTCCAAACAGCTCATTTTGTAACAGGTATCTTATTTTTTTCATTTTGCCCCACATTCCCCTACATATATATAAAATTAGTACTAAAACATTATTTGCAGTTTTTGCACAAAATTACACGGGTCGTACTTGCCCCACAATATTGGACGCACTTATCCCATATTACTTTCAAGAAAGGGAAAGTGAGATTCATCATGTAAACAAATTTTAGTTAGAATATCTAATCCAAATCTACTATGTGAATGATATTAGCAACTGTTGCTAAGGAGCAACTAGGCAGCACTGTGATTTCCTGACTTCAACTGCTTGATATGACAGCAAGAGAAACGATCCAACTTGCGCAATCTTAATAACAGAGTTTTTTTTAGCAACCATTGAACTTACTTCTGATAGTGTTTCAACTTTTGAAACCAGGGTTGATTTCTACTTGTAGGAATTATCGTTAGACATTTACCTAACGTATTCGATCTGTTGCAGAAGTCTCTTCGGGTACGTATTCATAGAATTGAAGGGCTTGAGAGATGAAAGGGTTATGTGACAAAACAGAAAGTGCGAGTAATTAAATTTCAAAGGTTTATTGTTGCAATGGGGGAGTTTCCTTCAGTCAAAAGTACTACTTTCTGTTACTGAAATTGATAGAATGATATAAAAAAATAACATGGGCCAGAAAAATACTTTAATTTTCCCAACAGTTTCTTTTTCATTAATTTTTTAAAATACCCTACATGAAAACGGGGCGTGGTTTTTGTGACGTCCGTTTTGCACCTAACAGCTCTCTTTCCAATAATAACACCATTTTGCTTGGCTTGAGTTGTCCAATCGCAGGAATCGGTGACGTCACGACCTTCGTCATATCACTACAACCAATTAGATTTCGCGCTTATGTGCACCACTGACGTCATGCGCAGATGTTTTTTTTTTTTTTTTGGAATAGCATCTGCGCACCGGTTAAAATAATTCATAAAAAATATATAACTGTGTCAAAAAATAAAAAAATGGTCAATTCCTATGTTTTGAAGCATGTTCTTTCAGAAAAAAATACTTTTTAAAATTTTGGAAACTCCCGCATTGTCGCAGCTTTTTTACTTTCTTCTATATCTAATATAGAGAAGAAAGTATTGGTTTCGTGAAAATTTTCGAATGTCGAATTTTGACGGATTTGCACGTTTTGAGGTGCGCTGAGTCCATTTCGACCATTTTTAGAAAATGTCTGTCTGTGTGTGAGTCTGTATGTGTGTGACCAGTTTTTGTGGCCGCGCTAGAGCAAAAACTACTGCATGAAATCGAACAAAAATTTTTGCCCATATGTACCACCATGTGAACTGATGCACCTGACTTTGTTTAGCGAATTCCTCCAAGGGGGGTGGAGCAATCGCACGTGTTCTGCGCGGGGGTGATTGCTATATCTCAGGAAGTAAAAGGCGGAATCAAACGAAAATTGGTCCATAGGTAGACCCTACTGAGTACAGGTGCTGATTCAATTTGTTTGTCAATATCTTGAAGGGGGTGGAGCAATTGCACGTGTTCTGCGCGGGGGTGATTGCTATATCTCAAGAAGTAACCGGCGGAATCAAACGAAAATTGGTTTATAGGTAGACCCTACTGAGTACAGGCGCTGATTCAATTTGTTTGTCAATATCTCGAAGGGGGGTGGAGCAATCGCACGTGTTCTGCGCGGGGGTGACTGTTATATCTCAGGAAGTTACCGGCGGAATCAAACGAAAATTGGTCCATACGTAGGCCCTACTGAGTACAGGTGTTGATTTGATTTGTTTGTCAATATCTCGAAGGGGGGTGGAGCAATCGCACGTGTGCTGCGCGGGGTGACTGCTATATCTCAGAAAGTAACCGGCGGAATCAAACGAAAATAGGTCCATAGGTAGACCCTATTGAGTACAAGTGCTGATTCAATTTGTGTGTCAATATCTCAAAGGGGGGTGGAGCAATCAAAAGTGCTTATTTTGTCATTGCACCTACTGTATCTCGGGAAATATTGCTGCGATTTGAATGAAATTTGGAATAACACTAACCCAATATGGAAGCAAGCATCGATTAAATTTTGGCGCCAATCGCCCCAGGGGGAGGGTGGGGTGATTTTTGCGCTTAGTCAACAATGCGAAAAATTAATTCATTAAAAAATCGCTTTCACGCTATTCAATTATCAAAACAGCTGAAAACTTTCAATGATTTGAAATTTTTAACTATTGCCAATTTTTTTTTACTAAAAATAAAATGTTTGCAATTAATCTAAACAAGGCTTTTGCAATGATTTCCAATTTCGCTCATTGATTCTGCATTTGCCGGGTTATTACGATAATTGGGAAATTGGAGCTGCTGTCTCCAATTATTCTGGCCAGTACGTATTTTATTTTGTAACCGGAATTCATAAGATAGATATAGAAGAAAGTTTCGTGACGGCCACGACAGCTAGTTGTTTTGTGGTTTGTCTTTAGCGTGCGTATGAAATCGGTCTAATGACAAGTACTTTTTGATGTACTATGTTTTATTTGCTTACCTGTGTCCATTGCTTATCATTGTCCAAAGTATTTATTTGATAAAATGTAACATAGCCCCTTCATACTCCAAGACGTTCAATTCACTTGCCCCGTGGACGAACTTACTGGAACTCACCCTACGTCAACTATTGCAAAATCATAAGATTTAATTAGGAACAGGACAGATACACGATTTAGAGATTTAAAAAGTTGTTAAAAAGTCTTTCACGAATTGAAGAAGTTGGTGGAATCCGCGAGTTAAGGTAAAATGGATCCAGTTGATTCAGTAAATAAGATAATTCAACACGTTCTAAAATTTTTTTCATTTTTTATACTAAAATGCAACTTAACTTGGCAGTGACGTCACTACGGGTGGAGTCAATAAGAGCTCACAAGCAGTCAGCGATCTCCTCTAATTCGCCAAATAGGCTGTGAAGTTTTATCTAGCTCGTTTTTCATAGGCTAAAGGGCTGGTTTCCTAGAATCGTCGCCGACGCCGGCCGCGACGCACGCTAGAATCAGAACCAGTTTGATTGGAGCGTGGCGTGAAGCGACGTCAATCTGAGGTTCAAGCGCATGCGCAGAAGGCGGCGGCGTCTGTCGCCTCGCCAGAGATCGACGATTTCACTCCTAGGAAACCGGGCCTTAACGTCATGCTGACGTCGCGATGTTTTTGCCAAGAAAGGTTGCATTGTAGTATAGTCCCCTTAAAACAAACGATGACTTCATTATATTATGTCATTGAAACTTCAGTAATTTACATTACTTTAACCTTTTAAGGTATTTGAAAATTAAATGCTTAATGAATAGTCCTTAAAACGATTACGCATAGTTCCTTCAGTATAATTTACTTAGTGCTTTTTTAGCCTACTTTCCCGTTAAAAATGAAAGAAAGACGAAAAAAGTATTAAAAGTAGCTTAATGCATCTAAAAAATATCGTCAAGTCCAAAAAATATCGCCAAGTTAAAAAATATCGCCAAGTCAAAAAAAATATCGCCAAGTGAAAAAAATAAAAAGGTAAAATGAATATCGAAAAATTAAAAATTTGAAAGTAGGGTATTGAGATGGGGAATTTGTGTGTCGGTCGGTCGGTCGGTCGGTCGGTCGGTCGGTCTGTCTGTCCCCCCCTAATAACTTTTGAATGAACAGTCCGATTTGGACAAACTTTTTTTTGTTGGAAAGATCTCGGCGAGTACAGCTCATTCCCATATTTGATTTTTTGATTTGAACAATTTTTGGTTCAAATTTGAGCCGTTCAAACAACCGGTCCCGCGATACTAACTTTTTAATGAACAGTCCGATTTGAACAAACTTTTTTTTGTTGGAAAGAACTTTTCAAGGATACTTCATTCCCGTATTTACATTTCCGATTTGAACAATTTTTCGTTCAACATTAAACCGCTCAAGCAAGCTGTCACCCCTAATAACTTTTGAGTAAACAGTCCGAAAAAAAATGACTGACTGTGCAGACGATTTTTTGTTTATTTATTCATTTGTTTTATTGAATTTATTATTATTATTATTATTATTTTTGGCAGACGATTTTTTTTGTAACAAAAATGTTTCATTCACAAGGGCATTTTATTCTTTATTTATATTTAACAACTGGCAACGGATTAAAAGTGAAATTCGAGACATTTTATCAACGGACGAGTTTTTTTTTCTTTTTTTTTTCTTTCTTTGATAAAATGTGTTTTGATGTACTTTGTACTTTTAATTTTTTTTGAAAACAATTGAGGAATTTTTCTACGGAAGAACTGTAACAGTTACATTCTTTAAAAGGTGCGACAAAACTTTATTTATTCATTTATTTACTTTTTATGTGTCTATTTCATCTGATGAGAGGGGTATATTTTGCTTTTAGAAATCAGCTTCAAGTGCTAAAAAGGTATGTTTGACATAATTTTTAGTCTTAGATAATCAAGAGAATAATGATCAGATGCTAGAATGCCGATGTCGATGTACGGGAAAGTAGGCTCGTTTAGTTCTTGACAGAACTTCTTGTTTCACCTTCATTCATTAGAAAGTTACAAGAAGAAAAAAAATGAATTTTAGTAAAAAAAAATGCTTGGAAATTGGATTAATTTGTGAAGCAGTATCAAAGGATTAACTCCGCTAAAAGAAATTAATTTACAAGCCTTCTGTCATTTTTTTAACTTGTTGCAACAGATATATTTGTTACAGAAGCAAACCATTTTGAAAATTAACTTAAAATGCTTAGCTTTTTTTCTGAGCAAATAATTACGGGTTGCTATTCATCCATAAGTGTAATTAACAGAAAATAGAATTAAGTATTTTTTCAAAACCCTCTTGGCAAAAGAAAAATATTATTTATTCGTGTATGCAGCAGCATAATTGGCTTCACTTACTTTGGAAAAATGTGATTAACAGGTATATTTCTAAAAAAAAAAGTGCGAAAAAAATGCTAATTAATATTTCAAAATACCCATTTAAGTGTGGAAAAAAGGCACTTGCACTGTTGAATGAATTTAAGAGGATTTAGAAATTGCTTTAGAAAATTTAACTCAAATAATATAATAATATGTAAATTTTAAAATGATGATAGGATAAATATTGTTTGAATGTGTATTACCTCTTTAGTGATACGGACATTATTTAAAATATCATTTTTCTTTTTAATCTTAGAAAAAAAGTGATGCTTCTAGCTTCTAATTCATGCTCCCCTATATGAACTAATTGTGTAACCAGTGCTACTTTTTTATTATTATTATTTAAAATTTTAGATGATAACTTTTTAGTGGAATCTTCAGCTACGGTTATTCAAGTTTACCCTTTACATAGTTTAGTTAAAATCTGGCTGCAAAATTTTAGCCGAGTCTCCATTAAAAAAAGGATTCTTTAAAATTTTTTTGGCATGGCTTTAATACAGGGTTATAAGGAGTAACGGGTGGGGATGGGATACATTCGTGAGTACTATGTGTCGCATGGGGCACGACAATGGGCACGTATCTTCCTTTACATTTTACCACAGGCAAAGCCGGGGCGAGTAATGCTAGTCATTTATAAAACTTTTCACGTTTCTTATATTTCTCTAAAAAGTCTTTATTAATGAAGAACAAATCAGTTTTAAACTTTCTTTCACTACTGGCGAGTGATTCCAAAGGTAAAGTATCATCGAAGGATTAGCAAAAAAGTTTTGGGACAAAACGCTCAAGCTTTCTGAAAATCTTTTCCTAAAAGCAATAAAAACAGGATAAGAATGTTGAAAGCTACAATCAAATGCCTTATTTTCTTCCGAATGAAATACGATGTAAATGTTCAGAAGCTAATATCTTCTCTAGCAGAGAAATCATTCAAAACAAATTTCTCCGAGACTTCTTGCTTCAATTTAATTTTTACTTTTGGATCAAACTAGAACGCAGTTTGCATTCTTTGTTCGAATACCTCACATGAAGAAGTTAAAGGCAGGGAATAAAAGAGGACTTTTGCATTTTAAAGTGTAATGCGTGAGAAGTTCAAATCCTAGAAAGGCTTTCATTAACAAGCGAGAGCTCGCGCGGGGTCGAAAACGACCCCAGCCATTTTTGTTTCCATGTCTTGCAATTTCATGGACAGATAAGGGAACCATCTTTTGGGTAGCTGCCATTGTATCCTTGATTGATAGGAAGGTGTGGTTGGAATTTTCTTAAATCCTTTTAATGCTTGTAAAGTCTTATGGTCTAATGAACTATATGGACTATATCGTCTAAGTGTAAACTAGGGGGGTCTTTTACGACCGCACGCGAGTACTGACGTCAGTAAAGTTCTCGGAACGGAACAGGTGTTTGGAGTCGGTTCCATTCAAAGAATGTGGAAACATTTTGTGAAAAGGAAGTAGTTGTCAGCATTCCTTCTTCTAGACATGATTTTCAGTTTACAAGCGTGTCGTTCACAATGGTTATGTAGTTCTGTCCAAGCAAAATTCATATTTTTCAATTGCTTTTGCACTACTTATAACAAAGAAAAGATGCCGACTCCATAATGAGCAAGGGATGAAGCATTTTAGCTAATTACTAGACGATGGAAAAAGTGATGAATATGTGTCATTTCAGACGATAAAGGTTTAGCAATGAAGAAAACTTTAGTGATTATGACAGTGAAAGTAAATTTTCTTTTAGCAAAAATTCTGATAATCCTGATACAGATGACATCTTTATTGGAAGAGATAAAGAAACTATTTGGCAAAGAAATAAATTTAGAGCTAATGTTTGTACTCAAGTTCGAAATATAGATATTTTCGTAATAGTTCATAAAACACTTTCTTTATGCCTTTCAAATCAAAAACTAATCATTGTAGAAGTCTCTGTTAGTGAAAAAACATAAATGAATAAAATAAAATAAAGAAGTCATGAAAAAAAAGGAAAAGAAATGAAGAAAAACACATTGGGGTCGTTTTCGACCCCGCGCGAGCACTCGTGTGACAAAACATGGCGCGAGCTTTCGCGAGTTAAAAAGTTCTGTATCATGCTGTGCAGCCGCAAGTACTACGGTAAAAGTACCACGTCTTACCCCAAACAAATGGGCCCAAAACAAATATGTGTTTCTTCAAACATTTGTACGATAGTGCATTCAGAGAAAACTGATAGTGACAGTAAACAAAGCAAAGTGACACTTGGCGATACCATTGTCTACTTGGAGCTGGGATGATTGAAAACAACGTCAAGCACGTAAGCGAAATGTTCATGAACAGAATCGCCAAGTCAGCGAGTAATTCATAAAAGTGGCAAATAATGGCGACAAACAGCAACCCGCTTTGTATACATCCTCTATCACTCCTCCCTGAATGCACTATAGCTACTTCAATTTTATTTTGTTTACTGTTTTCTTTTATAAATATATCATTCTAGCGGTACCCGCAAGGCTTTGCCCGTGGTATAAAATTAAAAGTTCATTTGTTAAATAATTGGTATAGCAATATTACTCTATTTTAGTTACAATTTAACTATAATTAATTAAACGTATGATATAAAAATAAGCCAAAAGAGAAAATAAGAACGATTTTGTTGCTTACAGAAACCAACAGAAATCTTACCAAAGTTTAAAAGAAGAAAAAAGTTTTCTTTCCTAGCTTTAAAAATAAAACAATACATTTTCCGAAATGAAACACTTTAAAAAGAACGTTGCAATATCGCAATTTATACGATATTTGGTTAATCTGTGCTTTGGGTACCCCTTTCTCGCTACATAGGCGATAGGTGCGCCAAGCGTGGTAACCCTGGCTATTTTGCGTAGTTTCTCTCGGAGCTTTCAAGTCCGCGAGACAACACGCAAAAACGCGCCAGTTTGTGACTTTTTGAAAATGCACCAAGCAGGGTCCCAAAGCATATTTTTACCGTTAAATAACTCCTTTTCATAAGGCTAGGAGTTTGGATTGCTACGAAAATGAATATATTTTAATAATTATTATGGGAAAAGACAGGGTTGCCAGAGAATTGAAACAGAAAAATACTACGCCTGCTCTAAAAACATACTACAAAATACTACTGTTTCCAAACGTTGCCAAAATCATTATTGCTGAAATGCGAAATCTATGAAAATGAAAAAAAAAAAAAAAATCTGCCAAATCTTTTAATTAAGTCATTAAAATATATTGGAAATAGGGTTGCCAGAAAATACTACAAAAATAGTACGCTCTTTCTTTGGGCCGAAAAAATACTACCGTAGTATCAAAAATACTACGTCTGGCAACGCTGGAAAAAGAACGAAACAAAAAAAACGTAATGGTATGAAAACGTAACCATGGTAACAACATGAAACGTTGATTTTCCGTTAATCAAATAATTTTCATCTTTATTTTCAAATTCTATTCTCGAGCTTAACCATTTTAGAATCGTTTGGCTTGCTTTGCTGAAGGTAAGCCTTGAATTTCCGGGATTCTAAAAACAATTATTACAGCTCTTCTAATGCTCGTAGAAGCTTCAAACTAACATCATTTTCAGCAGAAAATTTCAAGCTTTCGAATGACATAAGACTTGAAATTGTGTATGAAATATTTCTTCCCTATTTTATCGAATTTTCGCTAAGAATTAGAATAGAAAAATAACGAAATAGAATTTTCGAAAAAAACGCTTCGTAGTGTATAACTACATGCTACTAATTTTGTGCCAAATTTCATGAAAATCGAACGAACGGTTTTGGCTCTACGCGCGTAACGGACGGAAAGAAGAAAGGAAGGAAGGAAGGAAAGAAAGAAGGAATTAAGGAAGGAAAGAAGGAAGGAAGTAAGGAAGGAAGGACAGACAGACAGACCCACCTTCAGCTTTATTATCAGGAGAGATTTATCCATTTGCTTATTAAATTTTTACTTTCTTGTACAATAACTCTGATTCTAGATAAGGAACCGCCATTCGTTGAGATTTTCCACGATGTGTAGGGGTGAAGAGAGATATTTTTCACTCAGACGACATGCATTTGATTACCTACATGGGAATGATAAATAACTATTTAAAGGTACAGAGTTGAAAACAACCTTATTAAAAACTGTATAAGCGGGCTATTTAACAAAACTGAGTGCAGAGTAGCATAAGCAGAATAAAATAATCTTTATAACGGTACTGTTCATTTTCAACGATCAAAGGGAATATAAAAGTACACATTTCATACTTTCCATTCATTTTGCTGAAATCTTCCTAAATTTCCCATTTCTGAAATTGATTTACATTCAAAATTAATTTGCATTCAAAACTGCCTCACTCTTTGTAGTTGAGCGCGTAATTTGTTTTCTCTGCTTGGCTAGCAGTTAAGAGCGGAGGTGGAGAGGGGGGAGTCTATGGGCTTCTTTCTCTGCTTGGCTAGCAGTTAAGAGCGGAGGTGGAGAGGGGGAGTCTATGGGCTTCAGAAAAAACATATATTGGAAAACTGGAATTGTTTTTGCCGACTACTTTTTGGCCCAAATTTAACGCCTCTTTGACATAGGCGTAATTTGGCCTTGAAAAGTAGGGGGGCAAACTTTTTGTAAGAGTTTTCTTTTTACTTCCTTTTACGTAGTAAAGGAAGTATTGTGATCGCGAAAAAAAAAAAAAATCACTCAAATTTGAGTCTAAATTTTGATTTTGCTCCCCCGAATGAATGTTCAGTAATTTTTTCGACCTGTCAGCACGTGCATATGTACCTACCAACATATAAGCAGCCGAAAAATAATTTTCAACCACCCCCGAGTTATATACGACGAGTTTTCTCGTGACGTCTGTATGTACGTATGTGCGGATGTATGTGCGTATGTGTGTCGCATAACTCAAAAACTATATGCCGTAGAAGCTTCTAGCTTGGTATGTAGGCTTTGGGGATGGTCTAGTTGTGCACCTCCCCTTGTGGTTGCATTCGAATGTTCCCAAGGGGGTGTTTTACCCCTTTTTTGGGGGTAAATCAGTGTTGATTTCAATGCAGACTCAAGTGATATGAATTAGCGCGACCACTTGGCGACATGTCGCCAAGTTTTTGATCGCCACATGTTTTACGCCAACTTGGCGACATATCACCAAGTTGGCGACAAATTTGGCGAAAAAATTATTTTTTGAATTTGGGTTCAACTTGGCGCTATTGGCGATATTTTGCGAAAAATTCACTGAATGATATTAAAATCAGCAATATTTAGAAAATTAACCATTGTAAAATATTTTTTGCATTGTTTCGTGGCAGATTAGGGAAGTAAATATTTGAATTGTTACCTTGCTCCCTACAAGCACTTTTTTAAACACTTAAGGCAACTACTAAGAAATTTACACGTAAAAGGTAGTAGTGTGGGGTCCATACCAGATTTTTTCAATTAAAATAATGCACAATGTACTTTTTCAAAAAAAAAAAAAAAAAATGATATAATAATAATAATAATAATAATATAATAAAATATGGTATGGACCCCACACTACTTCCTTTTACGTGTAAATTTCTTAGTAGTTGCCTTAAGTGTTAAAAAAAGTGCTTGGAGTGAGCAAGGTAACAATTCAAATATTTACTCCTATTAGTACAGCAGATATGTGACCGAATTGTGCCTTTAATGATAGAAACATAAAACTTGGCACACGTATAATACACATAAAAAGATTTAATTCTGGATACGCGGCCATCTGAGATTTCGTCTATTGGAGTAATGGCAGCCGTCAAACTGCAAAATGTTCGTACTTTTTTCGAATTCTCCCCATTTTGACCATGAAAGAGCACGTTTTTGGCAAACATCATATTTTACATATTTAAACTACATTAAATTTGTTGCAAGTTGATACCAAAATGGACTTGTTAGCTATAATAGTTTTTGAGATACAGCTTCTGAAAGTTTCAAATTCTCCAAATTTGAACATTTTTAGCTGATTTCCTTGTTTTATCATATGTGCAAATGTTTTTAGATCTTCAATAACCTGTATTGTTTAAGAAGTAAAGTAACATTTATTGAATTTAACACTTTGAAGAGGGTGGTAGAAAGGGTAAAGGTTTTGAGTGAGGGCGGAGGTTTCGGTTCACAACCAGAGAACTAATATCCAAAAGAGAGAGAGCCATATCGAAATCCAAAGATTCCTCTGAATATCTTTAGAGTTCCTCCAAACCTGTTAAAATAATGTTAAATGACAACTGTTAAAGCTATACAGAGTTATTGTTGTTTCATGCATAAAGTGTGCTCCTCGTAATTAAACTCATGTTTGTGAAAAATGCAACACCATGAAGGGCTTGCGCGAATGGGCTGAAATTTTCAACAAATGCAAAGTAGAGTATGATATGAAAATGATTAGAGTTTTAGACGCGTAGCGCATGCGTACGCTGAGCAGCGCCCTCTGAACGCCGGATTTATCCGAATAAATAGATGGCTGCAGCACTGCGTGTATAGTTATAGACGGTTATCTGCTCGAGATAAACGTTAGATGAGACGTTGCTTATGCCTTTTCGACAAAAAAGAGCGATGTTTCAGCAACTTACGGAGTTTGAACGGGGAGGATCATCAGCCTTCGTGAAGCTGGATTGTCTTATCGTGAAGTAGCCGCTCGTGTGCAGCGTAAAAGCAGCACAGTGATGCGTGTTTGGAAGCAGTGGACGGACGAGTGTCGGACAACTCGGAAATCCGGGAGTGGACCCCGAAAAGTGACGTCAGCGCGCGATGATAGACACCTGATCCGCATGGTACTGACGGACCGTACAGCTTTTTCTAGACAACTGGCAGCACAGTGGTCAACAGCTACAGGTGTTTTAATGTGTACTCCACCAATTCGTAGACGTCTGCTGCAGCACGGACTGCGCGCAAGGTTTCCTTTATAATACAGGATCTCGCTCACGCTAAACCATCGCCGCCTGCGGCTACAACGGGCCAATCAGCATAAGGACTGGCTTGCTGATGGGCAGTATGTTGTGTTTCATGACGAATCCCGCTTTAATTTGTGGCACCATGATAGCCGCATTCGCGTCCGACACTATGCCGGTGAACGCCACCTTCCAGAGTGCATTATCGAACGGCACAAAGGACGAACACCTGGAGTCATGGTCTGGGGTGCCATATCATATCACAGACGATATCTATTGCTACGAATTGTGGGTAGCCTGAACAACAACCGGGACATCAGTGAAGTTCTACAGCCCCAAGCTATCCCCTTCTTTCAAGGCTCGCCTGTGTATTTCAGCAGAATAATGCCCGCCCTTATGTCGCTAGGACAGTTCAATCCCTCCCTGCATAGCAGCAAGTACAGCTTCTTCCCTGGCCAACGTATTCCCCGGATATGTCGCCGATTGAACATGTGTGGGATTTCGTTGGTCGGCGTCTCGTTCGGGATCCTCGTCTTGTTGCTTCTACAGACAAACTTTGGGTACGCATACAAACAGTATGGACTGCTCTTGATCAGGCAGACATTAAAAATTTGTTTGACTCCATGCCACGTTGCGTGACAGCACTTATTGCAGCGCGTGGTGGCTACACAAAATACTAATTTCAATATTTTTAAATTATTTGTTGGCTTTCTAAGTTTAATCATTTATTTTTACCACTATCACTCAGCTGTGTATTAAATTTCATTCACTTATGACGATTCCTTCATGATGTTGCAATTTTCACAAACATGAGTTTATATTTATTATCTTTATTTAAATTTGTTAGCTTCAGCTATTGAAGACAAAATTCCATCAATTTTGGTCACATATCTGTTGCGCATTTTGGACGATTAAAAAAGAATTATAAAGCGCTCCCTAGCGGTAAAAGTTAAAATCCGCTTAAAACACACAATGCAATAGAACTTTAATTGAAAAGGATATTAAATTCCAAGATTTTTTTCGAAACGTACGTTATTAACCTTGTAAATTTCGAAACAAAGAAGCACATAAAATATATTCAGAGACCACCATTTCGAACGTCTGCCATTACTGAAATATTCGAAATCTCAGATAGCCGCGTATCCAAGATGACTCGCAATTATACATAGTATATGCACACCAAGTTATATGCTTTTATCATTAAAGGCACAGTTCCCCCTTTTTTTTGTCATATATCTGCTGCACTATATGATCTGCCACGAAACAATGCAAAAAGTATTTTACAATGGTTAATTTTCTAAATATTACTGATTTTAATATCATTCAGTGAATTTTTCGCAAAATATCACCATTAGCGGCAAGTTGAACCCAAATTCAAAAAATAATTTTTTCGCTAAATTTGTCGCCAACTTGGCAATGTGTCGTCAAATTGGCGACAAATTGCGTCAAACACTTGGCGTTCAAAAGCTTGGCGACATATCGCCAAGTGGTCGCGCCAATTCATATCACTTGAGTCTGCATTGAAATTAACACTGATTTACCCCAAAAAAGGGGTAAAACACCCCTTTGGGAACATTCGAATGCAACCACAAGGGGAGGTGCACAACTAGACCATCTTCAGAGCCTACATACCGAGCTAGACGTTTCTACGGCGTATAGTTTTTGAGTTATGCGACATACATCCGCACATACGTACATACAGACGTCACGAGAAAATTCGTCGTAATTAACTCGGGGTGGTTGAAAAGGATTTTTCGGCTGCTTATATGTTGGTAGGTACATATGCACGTGCTGACAGGTCGAAAAAACTACTGAACATTCATTCGGGGGTGAGCAAAATCAAAATTTAGACTCAAATTTGAGTGATTTTTTTTTTTTTTGCGATCACAATAGTTTCTTTATTACGTAAAAGGAAGTAAAAAGAAAAAGAAAAACATCAATTAAATTTGCCAAACAACTTTCAAGTATCAGCTACAAGTATTGTTTTATTGTGCAATTTTATCATCTTTTTTCGTTCAAAATTGCTTTTTTCAAAGATACCTTAAGCAACGTAAATTAAATAGATTTTGTCCTTTCAGAGCCCCTTGTTTGACCATGTGTGTCTAGGGAGGTCTTATGGATAAAATCAGACCCTATTTATTACTTAAGCAGTTTCCAAGGAAAAGGGGGTGGGGGCTTGCTATCAGGAAGAGAGGTTGCTTCCTTGTACCGAGACTGTTTCTGTGTCCCGTCTTTTCCTACAATGGTTACATTTAGGAAATTATATTTTTCTTCTTTGAAAATAAGGTATGCATCATTTGACAAACAATTAAAAAAAAATTTTCACTTAAAAACTAGGGGGGCAAAATAATAACTTTGCCCCTGGACCAAAAAAAGTAGGGGGGCACTTGCCCCCCTATGCCCCCCTCAGATTACGCCACTGCTCTTTGAACTTATTGTTGTTAACTCTAAAATTCTCTTGTAGTAAATGTCTCTTTGTAGTTGAGCGCGAAATTTGTTTTCTCTGCTTGGCTAGCAGTTAAGAGCGGAGGTGGAGAGGGGGGAGTCTATGGGCTTCAGAAAAAACATATATTGGAAAACTGGAATTGTTTTTGCCGACTACTTTTTGGCCCAAATTTAGCGCCTCTTTGAACTTGTTGTTAACTCTAAAATTGTCCGCAATATTCACGTGTATTTGTACGAGAGTATTAAAAGACCTACAAGCAAATACCACACATTTCGTTACGGCGTACAAAGATTTCGGTTTCATTCTTTTGGGGGATCATCAGTTTATATCGCAGGATATCCATCTATTATTACTCATTCAAGTTGGTGCAATACTTTAATGCTAAACTTCATGCATACATACTCCTGTTTTGAAAGCACGGAAAAACGATGAGATGTAATAATGACTTATTTCTGTACCTCAGAGCCAGAACAACATTAGTCCAAAAATGGCGATTTTCACTTTATTAGTGCACTGTATGTAGAATTTTATTCTGCATCGACCCATGAGAACGTTATTCTATAAAAGCAATTCTTACACAATTAGTTAGCAGCATTGAAAGAGCGCGAGTCCCATCCTTTAAAAAAATATATGGGTCAATCCATGTGAGATCATACAGATTATGTTACTCACTATTTTTGATTTTTAAAATTTTTTGTCTGTTAATTAACTGTTATATTTGAAGCATGAAACAATGGTTTAAAAAATTTTAAACCTTCAGAATTTTTTTTGGCAACTACTTTTCAGTAGCTGCGGAAGCGGTTTTTCATGAAAAGAGTACTTTTTGAAGATGCTTATAACTTTTTCATTTATAAATATATAAAAGTGATTTAAAAACCACTTGATTGAGCAGAAAATGATCTAAATTTCTATACTAGTTATTTTTCTGATAATTAATTCCTTCTACTAATATTTTTATGTGAAAAATGTAAAATGTCACACAAAAAATCTTATTTTTAAGCCAATTTTGAACAAATTTGTTACTAATTATCAGAAAAACAACTAGTATTGAAATTTAGATCATTTTCTGCTCAATCAAGTGGTTTTTAAATCATTTTGATATATTTATAAATAAAAAAGTTATAAGGATCTTCAAAAAGTACTCTTTTCATGAAAAGTCGCTTCCGCAGCTACTGAAAAGTGCTTGCCAAAAAAAATTCTGAAGGTTTAAAAATTCTTAAACCATTGTTTCAGGCTCCTAATATAACAGTTAATTAACAGGCAAAAAATTTTAAAAATCAAAAATAGTGAGCAACATTGTTTAGTTTTCCTGTATGATTTCGCATGGATTGACCCATATGTGATTCGAAGCATCAATAGAAGATCAATACTTCTAATATTTCTTCAAGATAATTTAGTTATTTTAATTCCATATGCCAAGCTGTTCATTTCCTTCAAGGAACACTTAACGCTAGTTTGCATTAATTAAAATAATTTATTTACAATATATACAATCATCAAGACTGGCTAAATTTGTCATATCAAGAATGCTCAGAACAAAAAGTAATCAAGTTTCAAGATAACAAAATCGTGGAATTCCAAGCTTATTTTTTATTTATCGTCTGCTTCTTGCGAATGTTGCCAAACCAAAACTTGAAACAAAAAGCTTAACTAAAAGCAAGAAAAGATATGCAAATAGAATTGAAAATTAAATATTTAACATCCTTTGGATGCATCAGACAATCGTTTTCACCCTCTCCTGAAAAGTTACGACACACGTTAATCTAGTTCTGAGGCACAGATTTAATATTCAAAGAGAGTAATGATACCCATTCCCCGAAGAGCAACTGCGCACTCACCACAAATACCATAAAGACCCTCAACAGCGACAGCCCCCTCCCTCCACTAAAACAGAAAAATGTATCTCATAAAACCAATTCCCCCCGAAATTATTTCAATGATGTTGTCTGCTCTATGATCTCCGCCCCCCCCCCCCCAGTTGGGCACCCCTGGAGATAGAGTATACTTTCAAACATACACCCATAGAAATAATTTCAAAATTATTGAAGAGAGTAACTAGAAAATTATTTTGCTCGAAAAGTAAATGGCCTGGGCAATAACATTTTTAGTTTCAAAATATATTTCTAACTCGATTTCTGTATACATTCAATAACGAGAAAAATTTAATGATGCATAGATATGAGTAAAAATATTTTTCGAAGCTTAAAACTTTTGCTTTCAAAATCTTAAATGTAATGTAAGAGACCATTTTTAATAAAGAAACATGAGTTAAAGAAGCCAGCCATAATTTTTATTTTCGTTATAATAGCAGTATTCAAAAGAATCTAGTTACAGACGATTTATTTTTATCTGTATTACCATAGGGTTTTGAAATATTTTCAGAAAGCATTATTTATTTGCACCAATTTATTCAACATAAGCTTTACGGCTGGTAGACAGTGGGTAGAAATCAAATGGAAAACAAAATTTGAGAACTTGGAATGCATTTATAATTTTAGAAGGATTCTCGTTTAGTGTGTAGTTTAGTAGTAGTGTATAGTTTCCAAAAAATGTTATTGCAGTTATTGAAAGCATATTTAAAAAAGAAATACCCTGGTCAAATTATCTTTCCTTATAAATAGAGAAACGTACTGAAAAATTTATAAATAAGACTCCTAAATAAGAAAAATTTATAAATAAAAATTCTCGTAGCAATATTTACTCTTCAAACCTCAGTTATCTTTTCAATTTAAGATGAAGCAAGAAATAAATTATTTTCTATGTTTTCAAGTTTAAAAACAAATTACATTTCAAGCTTTGAATTGTTTCTAACGGAAGAATAAAATGATTCTCTCTTGATTTTGAAGCTTTTTTGAGTTGTACAATGAAAAATTCAACAATTAAGTTTGCAAGTTGAGATGTCCCAAGCAAAGGCTGTTGCAGCATATTATCCCGACTAAAAACATAAAATTTTAAAGTGGAAAAGATTGTTTGCCCGAAGGACAAAATATTTCTGGAAGCCCCGATTTTTTTGAGTTTCTGAATGAAATGAAAATATTACAAACTTTTCAAATGAAACATAGGGCTCGTTTGTGAATTGCGCAAAGAGGAATCGGATGAATTTCTTTTATTTTCATTACATAAATGATTATGCATATTTACTTGTATTATTTACATAAGACATAAAAAAGTTAAATTAAATTAAAAATATATATAAATAAATAAATTAAAAATAAAACTCGAACACAGGTATTTTATGCCAAATTTTAAAAGGTTAAACAAAAAAAAAAAATCTGAAACTATAAAAATTCAAATATGATTTTGGGACGAGGATATTGTATGCCTGTCTGTCAGTCCCTCTTTTGATAACTTTTGTGGGAACATTCCAATTCGAACAATTTTTCTTTCGTTCGGAAGGTCCCAGTGAGAACACCCCAATCCCATAGTTGATTTTTTCTTTAAATTTTTGAACACTAAAAAAAAAAAAAACCAACTTAATATTAGCGCTCATTAAGATTTATCTTTCTACAATGAAAATAATTAGTGGGGCATGACAAAAAAAAAGCGTTTATTTTTCTAATTCTAAAGCACGGGCATGGATTATCGACTTCCTACCTTTTCAGCATTGCCTTTCTCAAAGCTAAATGTTTATGCAATAAAAAGAATACGTAAAATTTGCAAGCTATGTTAATACTGAAATAACTACAAACACGAATGATTCATTCAATAAAAAAAAAAACGAAGTTAATGAGTGATATTGAAAAAAAAAAAAGTACTGACTACAAATATTACTTGAAAAGCGAGTTCTTCCAACCATTTCAAAAATTATAAATTATAGTGTGAAGAAGGACCAGTGATCAATTTGGGAGTTGTAATGGCTCATTATTACAGAACTGGAAATAATAAACGCCATTAAGAGTTCATTTTGTAATTTGCGAGCATAAGTCTTTATTTTGTAATGAATAATTTTCCTCTTTCTTCGCTTTGAAATAACTAGTGACTATGCCTTTTCTTGGTTTTCTCAGCAATACAATGCGGGTCGTTTTATCTTTACGGAACCATTTTCTCCGTTTCTTTTGTTATAGCAATGTTATACACTGTACAAAAAGAATCGACTCACCAAGAAGAAGCAATCAGAATGAAACGAAAGTTTACATACGTGAGGTGAAGATTGATATCAGAAAGTGATTTTAATAGAAAGCAAAATGGTTATTTATTACAGGAAAATTTTTCAAAGGAACGGAAGTGTTAGTACTCTGTTGGGCCAATTCTTACGAGAATGTAACCGGAGACGCTGGCGTGCATTGCGGCGCAAGACTCTTGTATGGTGTCCTATGGCATTCCTTACCACATTTACCGTAAAAGTTTCACTATTGTGATCAAACTCGTAAGCTGTCTGGCTTACAGTTCTAAATGATCCTAGATCTGCTAGACGATCTGTGACTAACCATCCGGGGCTGAGCAGGTTAGAGAAGGTGATAATGTGGGAGAGAAATTCCCCTGAAATCCTTGCCGAGTGGGACCGAGCATTGTCCGGTTCAAAAATGGCTCTTGGAAGCGTCGCCATGAGTACCATAGACGTACGTTTAGCTGTCATAGGACTGTGGGGCCGTGGTAGCCCGCTCGGCAAGGCGTCGGACTCGTGACCGGAGGGACCTGCGGTTGATTCCCAGGCGATCAAAGATCCACCGTCTTGATTAATGGTAGCTGGGGAACATTAAAAATGTCTTGGTCACAAAGTCCTCCAAGTGAAACGATACCTCTGGGGGTGCTGGGCCAAGGGTTTGCCCGACCCTTGGTTCTGGTTAAAAAAAAAAAAAAAAAAAAAAACAGAGCGCTCTTCAGGGTCCTATCCCGGTTAAACCACGAGTTGTGGTAGGTACGGGGCACCCTGAAGTGTGTGAGTGTGAGTGTCATAGGACTGTGAATGCTTCGAATACGATATCATGCTTAAGATTAACCCCTCCCCTTCGCTGTGAGGGTGGCGGGACGCTAAAATGATGGTACTATTAAGACGTTCACAACGTTAACTATGCCGGCCACCTTGTCTATTGGTCAGATAAGTCTCACTAGAATAAGGAGGTTTTGATTTCGAATACCGGTACGGGCATGGATGTACTTTCACTCCATCCTGTCCTTGTTCTTTCTTGGTGTGAATGGAGTGTTTTACTGTGAATAGTTGCCTACCGATAAACGGATCCTTATGGCATGTGTGTACTGTGGAAGTCGGACTTCGCATCAAATTACGGTACGGTTGTCAAAGTATAGCACTGCAAGGTTTCTTGACATTAACGTCGTGACGTCAGCGTGACGTTAGCCTATGAAAAACGAGCTAGATAAAACGTCACAACTTTCTTGGCGAATTAGAGGAGATCGCTAATAGCTTGTGAGCTCTTATTGGCTTCGCCCGTAGTGACGTCAGTGTCAACTTAAGTTGCTGTCTAGATTAGTTGGCACAAGACAACAACAATAACAACGTAGACTCCGCAAGCGTACACGAATGTTGTCATTCTTCAAATCGAATCTGGATTTGTCACTGAAGACGATCTTGATTTACTCCGTTTCAGTCCAATCCTGTCGAACGCAAGATTACTTCAAATAGAGGCGACAGTGTGAAAACCATAATCCTGCCTATGTTTTCAGCACACACCGAAACTGCAGATGGAGTTACACGATTGGGATACTATGGCATATGATATATTATCAGCTCTTATATTGATCCACATCAACATGATGCGTGGGGGGGGGGGGCAAAGGGAGCGTTTGTGCTATGATTCAGTAACATGCGCTGGCACTCGTGGCAGGGCTCTCAAGACCCATTTTTAATTCGACAATGTTTGATCACATACAACAAGGGTGTCAGAGGCAGGCCCGTCATTTAGGGGGGGGGTGGCAGTGGCGGTCAATTGCCCCCCCTCTGACTTTGAGAAATCAATGTATTTACATATAAGTGGGAGTGGTTTTTCATGTTTTCCAATGAAATTGCATTGCGTTTGGACCCTTTGCCCCCCCCCCCCCGCCCCTGGAAAAACTTTAAATGACGGCCCTGGTCAGAGGAATTTTTACTTTTACTGACCTACTCGATCCCCTAATTTGTCCCAGATCTAGTACATCTGGGATCACTTGTAGGATTTACGGCCTACTGGTTTCATCTCATTAGTGGCGCATTTATATTCAACGTGGAACGAAGTGACGTATGACACTATACGAGACTGCTATACCTCACTGCTTGCCTATATGGCGTCCGACATTCACGTGAGAGGTGGCTAAACATGGTACTAAAAACTCCAATAGTTTTCGAATCTTCCAGTTATACAACAATTTTCTGTTGCTGTTTTTTGTAATCACTATTTTAAATCATTATTGTCCTTACGAATTAAAGTGTCTCTTTATTCTGACTGCTCCTTCGGGGAGCATTGTTTTTTTTTTTTTTTTTTTTGTGATATTTGTGATTGTGTTTTTTTTAGCTATCTCGTAAAAATTTTCCACGTATAGCACAATTGATACTTCTGATTGGACTATTTTTAAGTACGACAGAACAGCTAATTAATTTTAACACTCAATAAAACCCAAATTGTAATGTAAAACTCAAAAACTTAACAGAGATCTACCGTATGAATACATTGCCGAATAAAAATTATGATAGTTACTGGAAACTGAAATATGCATCCCATTTTCCGAAACGAAAGGATGGAACAGAAGGAACGCTTTAAACGAAAGTCACTGGGTGGAATTGTGAAAGTATTTCCTTATCAATAATTTAAATCTAGTCAACGAAAATGAATCGAGAATACTAATTGAATATATTTTATGTTCTTCGGCTTAAAACACCAGTAGAAAAGGGTGTTTTTAAACATGAATAATTTGTGGACTAGCGAAAATCAGTTGCAATAGCAATGCCTAAGGCAATAATAATAACACAAATAAATTGAATCCCGTAAAGAACTGCCTTCCGCTTTAAGAACACAGCGGCAAATAAAAAATAAATATATTTTTGTAGAATAGTAAATACAGATTTTTCAACGTTTTCAAGGACAAAAAATGCAGAATGTTGCAGACAAGTTTTCGTCGTTAAAATTATTTTTTCATAAGCTCAAATTTTTTGTGTTAAAAAGGAGTTCTCTGTAACGCTGAAACACGTACTCTGCAATTTTTGTGCGCTAAAACACTAAAAAGCCTTTATTTACATCACAGCCGTGCTAAGCGCAAAAGTGGTATCTGCAGTAGAGCTCAAACTGAGACATAACTCTTTAAAGTTTTGCGCCACCATGTATTTGATTCAGATGAAACTTTTTCAGAATTTTTCAAAAAATATTCCCCGTTTTCAAATGACCATATTATTTTGCATTTAGGTAAAATACGTCACAAAGAGCCACCTGGTGGCGATAACTCAATTTTGTAAAAAAGTGCAGATACGACTTTTGTGCTTAGCACGGCAGAGCATCAAATGTGCTCAAACTAATTTTAAAAAGTAATTAAAAAGTAATTAGAAAAGTAAAGTGCATTAAAATGTATAATACCATACTACGTCTTTAAGTGTTCATTACCTATTCTATTTTACAATAAAGCACAAACCCGTAAAAATATGTGACTTTTAAATTGCACATTTCTGTTGCCTACAATTATTGAGCGGATAAAAAATAAATAGGTTTAGACTGCTTCTTGCCGCTTTTTGTTATTGCTGTATTTTCTACTCTTACATGTCAATATGAGCCAATGTCTTTGTTAAATGATTTTTCTTATTTGCATTTGAAAATCTTGGTTCCTAACCTATAAATACTAAATTTAAATATTTGATATTTCAGGATTATCCTCCAGCTAAGTGAAAAACTACTGCTCGGTGAGTTTATGTTCAAATTTTCAAAACTCCTGGGGTGGGGCGGGGGGGGGGGTGCAATTTCCCCTTTAACATCCCCGAACTGACGAGTCTGTTAAAAAGTAATAATTTAAAAATGTAATGAACAAACATTTTTGCTTTAGAAATAGGCACGCATTTAAGATTATTTAGGCAACAAAATTTTTTTCCATTAACATTTAAAATTATTTTTTACAGTCGGGGAAAAAATGTTTGTTTTTTGATGAATAATTTTCAAGCTAATTTGGGCATTACGAGAAGAAAAACGCTACATCTTTTTTAAGTGGTCGTTTCTGATCTTATGTGTAATAAGAAAAAAAAAAAAACCCGGAAGAAATTATGCGACTTTTTAAAATGCATTTGTAGTTGTCTGTTAATTTTAAATGAATACTGTTAAAGGGAAAAACAAATGGCTACCTTAGGTATATTGGATTACTTCCTTTAGTTTTCTCTGCATTATTGCAATTTTTACTCTGATATATTTATACAGTTGAACCGTATTAAAACTTTAAGGGACCTTTTGAAAGGATTCGTCTTAACCATAATTCGTCAATTCCGAAAAACAATAAATAGCACGAGAAAAATAAATACCCTCGTGCTTAGAGATAAAAGCAAATAATACATCTTTATAATACATCTTATCTTAAATAATACATTTGTGTGCAGGAACATGTGGAAACGTGTTTCAGCGAAACAAGGAATGCCTTTTTCAACGCGCAAAATGTGTTCTTAATGATGCAAAGACATGCAACGTAATCGTACATTTTGTGCATTGAAACATGCTTTTTTTTGTAAAGCCGAAACACATATCTGCGTATTCTTGCGCTTTTTTATCCGTGTCTTATTCGCTTTTAATGAATTTTTATGAATGTAATATTACGGGAATTGTAAATGTGGTTCGTGTGAAACCAGCAGTAATTCGTTTTACACGAGTTCGAATAAACAAATTTAAACTGTTTGAAGCAATTTTATTTTCAATAGTGATTTTTTTTATATCTATACTTGTGAAAAGTTAAGTTCTAAGAACAAGGTTAGCTAACAAGAAGTTCTGTTCAGAACTAAACGAGCCTACTTTCCCGTATACGGACATCGACATCCTAGCATCTGATCAATACTCTCCTTATTATCTGAGACTGAAGATTATGTCAAACAGACCATTTTAGCGTCCAAAACTAATTTCTAAAAACAAAATATGACGCTCTCATTTGATAAAATAGGTACGTAAAAAGTAAATAAACTATATTAAAAAAAGTTGTCTCATATGAGAGAATTACATCTGCGTTTGTGAAAAGTTCAGTTTTTAATCCATAAATACTAAACTTAAACGTTAGATATTTCATCATTATTAGTCATCCCATAAACTACAGTTAGATGAGTTCCTTCTACGAAAAGGGGCTGTCGACAGGAAGCCAAACACTAAAGCTGATGTATGGAAAAAGTGTGTTCTTAGCAGCAGGCGCTGCTGACTAAGCACTCAACATTTATTCGAAACAGTGGCGAAGGCAATGATAAAGTCGTTTTGTCACCATCGATAGCCCTCTCACGTTTCCAGTTTCGGTATCCATTTTGTGTCATTCATTCTTCTTTTAGGGTGCTACTTTTCGAAGGCTTCAGTGCCATCTGAGTGCATATAAAACGAAAGCGTTGTATTCGTTTAAAAGCGCTTCGTGAAAAGTGCCATCTTTTAGTTTTGCCATGAAAAATAATACTCGTCTTTAAAGGTCCTCGAAAATAGAACTTCATGTCTGAAGGAGTTTTCGAGAATTATATATTTCAATCGGTAGGAAAACAAACAAACAAACAAAGATTGTCTTTCTGTCGTACAGGGGTGATCATTCTCTAGGCGCAGTTTTCATTTAAACTTCGAGTTTTAGTTTGGCGTTGTTTACAGATCAACTCATTTTTGTCTTTGAAAAACAGTCTCTTGTTTTTAGATGATACTTTTGTAATTGCATCAGATTTCTTTTCATGAAAATTTGAATAAACCATGTTAATTGCGTAAAAAAGGAATGAACTGCTTATTGCGTACTGGCTACGGATTTAATATTTACTTTACTTTTCTCTTACCAATAGGTATGCAACACGTTGTATTGAGATCTTTACTAAAGAAGCTCTGTATTATAAACAAGAAGCAATTCAGTTAAACTTCAGATGAGGGTCAATCGAAAAATATCAAAACACGGGTCAAGGTTCAGTTTACTTCATTTTTTTTTACAATTTTTAAAAGTGTCCGAACCCTTGTAGAAACCACAGTAACTAAAGTGTTCATTTTTCATAAATATGTAGAAACTGATTAGCTCCCTCTTTGCTTATGCTGTATTTTTTTGTATAGGGCTAATATTTTAACTTCAAGGGCTACCCGATGCATGCTTTTGCACATATATTAACTTCGGACACAAACCCTTTTAATTTTATCATTATCCAAGAGCAAGAAGTTCTGTCAAGAACTAAACGAGCCTACTTTCCCGTATTCCGACATCGACATACCAGCATCTGATCAATCTTAATTATCTGAGACTTAATATTATGTCAAGCACAACTTTTAACATTTTAGCTTATATCTAAAAACAAAATATACCTCTCTCATCTGATGAACTAGTTACGTAAAAAGTAATTAAATTAACAAATAAAGTTGTCTCATATGAAAGAATTACATCTGTACTTGTGAGAAGTTTAGTTATTAATCTACAAATACCAAACTTAATGTTTAGATATTTCGGTATTATCAGTCAGCTCAAAAACTACAGTTAGATGAGTTTCTCCTGCAAAAGGCGGCTGTCGCCAGGAAGCCAAACACTAAAGCTGATGTATGGAAAAAGTGTGTTCTTAGCAGCAGGCGTTGCTGACTAAGCACTCAACATTTATTCGAAACGGTGGCGAAGGCAATGATAAAGTCGTTTTGTCACCATCGATAGCCCTCTCACATTTCCAGTCTCGGTATCCATTTTGTGTCATTCATTTCTCTTTTAGGGGCAACTTTTCGAAGGCTTCAGTGCCATCTGAGTGCATATAAAACGAAAGCGCTGTATTCGTTTAAAAGCGCTTCGTGAAAAGAGCCATCTTTTGTTTTGTCGTGAAAAATAATACTCGTCTTTAAAGGTCCTTTGAAATGAAATTTCATGTCTGAGGGAGTTTTTGAGATTTATTTATTTCAATCGGTAGCAAAACAAACAAACAAATAAGATTTGTCTTTCTGTCGTACAGGGATGACCATTTTCTAGGCGCAGTTTTTATTTAAACACTACTAAAAATGAACTGTTGTTTTTACAGTATAATACTGGCAGCCGAGGTTCCAATTTAAAACTAGAATTCACTGTAAAACTGTAAAACTACTAATTTTACAGTTTCTCACTGTGCAGTTAGAAATTTTACAGTTAAATGCCGTAAAATTTAGCTTTATTATGCTGTAAAAACAACAGTATAATACTGGCAGCAGAGGTTCCGCGTAAAAGTAAAATGCACGGTAATAAACAGTAAAATTAGCAATTTTTTAGTTTATTACTGTAAAATTAGCAATTGTTACAGTTAATTACAATAAAATTACCTGTATAATAATGTAAAAACATCATTAACCCATTTATGCCGAGTAGCTTAAAAATGGGACGCTTGTTAGTTACTGCAGACAAAAACCTGTAATGGGTATATCATTTTACCAAAGCTGTTTTTCACAAGTTGATTTTTTTTTTTTTTTTAGCGAACTTATTTTTCATAAAATTAAACTATTTTAAAATGATTTGCTTAAAATTGATCATAGATGCCTTCTGTAATATTACTTTGCAAAAGTAAAGTCAAGTAAGGCCGTATTTTGCTCACATATCTGCAAAATATCCCATAAACAGGACGTAAATAACTTAGTAAATATGGCAACGGTGATATATTTGACGCCTAAAACGTATGTAAACCATTCCAAGTAAGAGCTTTAAGCAGATAAAAATTGAAAAAATTATTAAAAAAAACTTGGGCATAAATGGGTTAATATTTCAGTGAAGTTCGAACTTTATTTTCACATTGTTTACATAGCAATTCATTTGTTTTCTTTAAAAAACAGTCTCTTGATTTCAGATGATACTTTTGTAATTACGACAGATTTCTTTCCATGAAAATCTGAATAAAAAATGTGAACTGCATAAAGAATGAATGAATTAATTATTGCATATTGGCTACGGGTTTAATTTTTACTTAATTTTTCTCTTACCAGTAGGCATGCAGCACGTTGTCTTGAGGTAAACTTTCTGCTGAGAGTCAATTGAAAAATACCAAAGTATGAATTAAAAATAGTTTACGGTGCAATGTACTGCAGTTTTATTACAATTTTTAACAGTGATCGAACAGTTGTGGGAACTACTGTAACTGACTTTTTCAGTTTTCATAAATATTGTGACACTGATTAATTCACTATTCGCTTATGATGCATGTTTTTTTTTTGTCAGGGGTTAATATTTTAACCTCAAGGACTTCTTGATGCGTGCTTGTTCATATGCATTAATTTTGGCACAATCCCCCTCAGTTCTATACTGCTAGCACTACTAGTACTAGCACTATACTATACTAGTACGTACCAGCACTATGCTAGTACAATACTAGTACTAGTATTGTACTAGCACAATCAGTACTAGCACTGATTCAAAACCTAAAATAGTTTTAAGGTGAGTTTTTCTCAACTGGAGCTTTCTGTAAAAAATGTACTACCTAGGTGGGGATAAAGAGAAGGAAAATCTCTTCTCAAACAAGACAAAAAAGAAAAAGCAACTCATACTTGATGTTAAAAATTAAAAATAACTAAGAAAAAAGTATTAGGTGATGAATGGATTATTTTCTCTTTCTTAATTTTTCTAACCTAATCTTACAACCAAAAACAGAAAAGGATATTTCTACCGCACTATAAAAGTTTTTTTTTTTTTTTTTTCAATATTTCAATATTAATATACAGTGACTCTCAAAATCGTTCGAACACTTTAAAATGTGTAGTGAAAACCAATTACGCTAAAATTGAAGTCAAATATAAGTCAAATCTTAGAGCCTTAAAAAAATGTTTAATAAATAATTACACAATAATCGTATAAATCTACACAAATCACCACACATCTCTACGTACACAATGTACTTTTTAACAATATTATAAATTCCAAAACGCTTTTAATTAATACTTTCAGAAAGAAGTAATATTTTGGAGATTCGTTTTTAAAACAAAATGTCATCAATTTACGGATTCATAAGAAATATTGTATTGTAGTGGCAAGCTTTAACCAGGCAGCTAAATACACATTTTTTTTCAGTATATTTCCCGTTAAATTAAAACAAGAAAACAAATCCTCTTATTATCGTCCACTAATGAACGAAATGATTAAAGAAAAGAGAACAAAACCTTTTTAACCGAACTGAATAAAGTGTTACGCTTTTTTGTTGGTGGGCACTTTAATCTCTCTTAGTAAAACATATGTTGAAAAATTTTATGAAAAAGTTTTCATACAACGTATAGATCAAAAACCAATTAGCAGAGATTAACTTAAAAAATGTCATGGGATTATGGAGATTCATTGCATATTTTCTGCTTAAAATGGAAAAAAGAATATCAGGTATTGAGTATCCCAAAGGTTCTTGTTAGTAAACTGTTGTAAAACTTTAAAAAACTATTTCCTACCTTATTTTTTTAAAATCTTACTTTTGACGTGAGGAGATTCATGTAGTAAATTTAAATTTAAATATTTTATTATTTTAAAATTACTATTTTATTTTTAATACATTATAAATTAAATTATTATTTTAATATTATTTAAAGTAAATATAAAATATTTAAACTTAAATATTTTATATTAACCTTTTTATTATTTTTTTAGAATCCTTTATTTTTATTTAACAATATCAATATTCGGAGTTTGCTGGTAACTTGGAAAAGCACTACTCAGTTGCTTCCAAATCTTTGAAATGTCACGAATGCAGCTATTATGGGTAGGACATTCAAAAGAAAATTTAGCTACTTCATTTTTACGAAAAATAATGCTTCTGAGAAACAAAAAAACTGCATTTGTACTTTTTTTCCTTTTTCATAGAAGTTCACTTTTTTCATCGTATTTCTCGTTTTGACCAGTTCCCCCCCCCCCCCCAGCAGCACCAGAACGTTCAAATTTGGTGCAAAAATGGTGTTATTGGTCAAATAACGGTGCTAAGTGTCACTTGAACGTTATATTCGACGTGCAAAAACAGTAATATTATCACGGTGTCATTTCAGTGCTTAAAGAACGTGATACTTGACGTGCAAAAACAGTAATATTATCACGGTGTCATTTCAGTGCTTAAGGAACGTGATATTTGACGTGCAAAAACAGTAATATTATCCAGGGCAGCGGAGTCGGAGTCGGAGTCGAAGAGTCGGAGTCGGACTGATTTTGGACTAAAGGAGTCGGAGTCGGAGTTGCTGAAAAACATGTCGACTCCGACTCCGACTCCAACCACCTCCGATTTCGATGAAATTTTATGGTGGTGAAAACATGTCTTTGAAACTAACAGATACAAATTTTCAGCGACCAATATCCAAATCCTAAGCATCTAGGATCATTAAAAAGGGCTTCAAAATGGCGGGTCTGCTTTGTGAAACGAATTGCTATGTATGGGCTTATGCAAGATAATAAAAAATATTTGCAGCAAAAATGCATTGTGTTAAAATAAAATCTGGCCATTTAACAAGAAAAGGATTAGTTTTGTACGGAGTCAAATGACAAGAGCGGCACTTGTCATTTGCTCTGGAGAAAATGAACTTTTTGGGAGGTCACAGTGATCTCCGAGAATTGAGGTAAATGAGGTGAAATTACCTGCGAGAATTCATGACCAAATTAAACTTTTCGAGAGGTCACAATGACCTTCCATGACCTTCAACTGGGATACCCCAGCTTGCTCCCCCCCCCTAAAGTGAGTCCTGGCTACGACTATGAATAAAAATGAAACTTTTAAAAATGGACTTAATATTTCAACCTTTGTTTAGGGTTTTTCCCTCTTCACATTTGGGTAAAAAAATAAATAATTTCAAAAAAAGCAGGAGTCGGGAGTCGGAGTCGGAGTCGACCATTTCTCCTGCGACTCTGCAGCCCTGATATTATCACGGTGTCATTTCAGTGCTTAAGGAGGTGCTTAATTTCTCAGAATTGAGGTCGTGAATTGCTGCTTTTTAGAAAGGGAAGAGGAATATCCTAAACAACTCTTTCTCCCAAGATCCTAATCAGATTTGCATGCATTTCAGTAAAAAAGCATTGCATTCATACTAATAAAATGATATGATTTACGCCCTTAGTCTTTCATAGATGGCGCCTCCTGCAAAAAAAATTTTCATTTAAAGTATTATTTTTCTCCTTCGATGAGATCAAGTAGCGTATAGTGGTTAGCGTGTCCGGCTGGAGTCGCAAGGGACCCGCGTTCGAATCCCGCGGAATGAATATATTAAATTCAAAGTAATTAAACAATCAATAGTTAAATTAAATAAATTAATTAAATAATTAAAACCAAGATGGCGACGATCATGGATCAAAAATGACGCCATGGTTAAAACACGTCAAGGCCACCGGATAGTGGGGTATACGTAGTGTACTTTTTCAGCTGGGGAGCACTGAAAACAAACGTGTTTCCTGAACCTAAATATAACCTATCATTCCACGTTCAAAACTGGGACAAAAAAAGGTGGTCAACACTAGATTTCGACGTGTCATATTACCATCGATCGATGAGACACATAGACGTTGACAACACGTGCTGCGAGAACGTGTTTTGAACGTGCCGGCTGGTGCGCTCTGTACGTGTTGCAGAACGTGTTTTGAACGCCTTTGTGCTGCTTGGGCCATACCTCATTTCCCTCTCTTTCTCTCTCTCACACGCGCATAAAAAACCCTTTTCGAAACCGTGAATTTATATAATCCTTATTTTTACTTTAATGCTTCTTTCCCCCCCCCTAATTATGTAAACTTTCAAGTGCAATTCAAATGTGAATGATGTTTACCTCTAATAAAATGTAATAAACTTATAAAACTTCCCTTGGTCTCTTTTTCTTGCAGTGCGTGACAGATTTTGGAAACTTGTTTCATATCACTGTAGAATGGTGAGCATTCCTAGTAATCATTTTCAGACCATCAAACTAAACATAGTTCTAAAATATATTAGGAACATATTTTCGTCATGAATAACAAAAATAGTATATGGAGCCTTTTCTGGAACCAGACTAGTTCTTTAGTATCTATGAATATATTTTAAATAGTTCATAATTAGACTATCGGCAGAAGCTATAAAGAGCACCTGAAGACAGTTGAAAGAAAATGTTAAGAGTTTTAAGGAGCAATTATAAAGACTTCTGGCCACTTAAAATAACAAAAAAAAATCGAATGTAGTTCTGTTTCACCAATGCATTTAGAAAATGTATTTTTTGCCCCAAAACGATCACCTTTTGAACTCCCACGACAAATGTTAAGCTTTTTGATCTTTGTTTTATTGTACTTACGGCTTAATTTTAAAGATTCAACAATATAATAAAAATTTTATTAATCTGTATACATATAAAAACATCTTACAAACCATTAAGTGCGCTAGACAGTTAAATACAACTACAACACTTAAAGCTCCTTGTTTTGATTATGCTGATTTTTTCTTTATTGCATCCTTTTCCCCCCTTTTCTGTGTGTGATGTTCATGCAACAGGGCAATATAAAGACATTGGTGCAGTTTTGAGATATGCGTCACTACAAAACTCATTCTAAATCTTTTTTAAATATTCCTTTAACGTATAAAATCTACCTAAACAAATAAAAAGGAGGTTGGTGGTTGGGGGAAAGGGTGTCAAAACTAAATATCCAGAAATTATGGTTATATGCAGCTGTTGACTGCTGTTGTTAAATTAGTAAGTTTTTGGAAAGTAAAATAAAATGTATAAATTAATTAAAGAGGGAAAGATAGCCTTACCTTAACACTTCAAATGTTCTTCACTACAAGCTTGGTTATCATATTTGAATTCATTGCATCTGTAAGAAATAAAGTATGTATTCAGTATTTTATGCATTTGGTTACCGCAAAACTTATTACACTCTGAAAAACTTACTATTTATAGTAGATATAAAGCAAGTACGAGATTAATAACTTAAATGCCATTTCATCAAGAAAGTTTATGACAATTTATACCTCGTGAAAAATTTCTTACATATTCATAATCATTAATGGTGTTAATTTCCACCGATTGGAACGCTTATATAATACGGTAGTAATTTCATTTCAAAACATTGAATCATATCCGAAAGAACATGATAGTTATTTTTACAAAATGAAACTTATAAAGTTAAACAACAAAAAACAGGACTAAGAGTATTACGGAACCGCAATGTAAATGCAATATGATTGTAGCGAGAAAGATTAAAAAATTTTTCTGAAGTTTTGCGATGCTTGAAATACGCAATGTCTTTCATATTATTTCTCCTTTCTCTATGAAAAATCATGCGTTATATAATAGGTAATGAGTGATTCCATACCAACTCACCGAATGGGGGTCGCACGACCGACTCGGATTTTCTTTTAATTTGGCACACACGTTGATCATATAGAGACATGGAAAAGCCTAAATTGTTAGGTTCCTGCTCCACTTATTTTATGAGATACATGCCCTCAAAGTTTGTCCGCCACGTCAAAATACTAAAAAAGTAATGTTATTTAATCATTTTTTTTATAAAAAATCGTACTCATGCAAAATAAAAGTGTTAGATATCTATGGAAACTAGTTACTCCAGGCATTCTGAAAAAAAAATACTAGAACGTTCATAATGAAAATTGCCAAGGTACAGGGCTCTTTGAAGTTGTCACCACAAAAACTTGATTTTGCAGATTTTGCTAAAATTGAGGCATTTATTACAAAACAAGAAGTTCTGTCAAGAACTAAACGAGCCTACTTTCCCGTACATCGACATCGGCATTCTCGCATCTGATCATTATTCTCTTGATTATCTGAGACTTAAAATTATGTCAAACATACCTTTTTAGCACTTAGAGCTGATTTCGAAAAGCAAAATATACCCCTTTCATCAGATGAAGTAGACACGTAAAAAGTAATTAACGAATAAATAAAGTTTTGTCGCACCTTTTAAAGAGTGTAACTGTTCCTCCGTAGAAAAAATCCTCATCGTTTCCAAAAAAAAAAAATAAATAAATAAATAAATAAAAAAAAATAATAATAAAATAAATAAATGAATAAATAAAAGTACAAAGAGCATCAAAACACATTTTATCAAAGAAAGAAAAAAAAAGAAAAAAAAAATTCGTCCGTTAATAAAATGTCTCGAATTTCACTTTTAATCTGTTGCCAGTTGTTAGATATAAATAAAGAATAAAATGTTCTCGTGAATGAAAAATTTTTGTTACAAAAAAAAATCGTCTGCCAAAAAAAAAATAATAATAAATAAAATAAAACAAATTTATAAATAAACAAAAAATCGTCTGCACAGTCAGTAATTTTTTTTCTGAGCCTGCATTTCCGCCATGTTTGCGGAGTCGGAATCAGAGTCCTCATAGAAGATTACTCAGAAAAGTACGTTACAAACATTATTTATCAAAACCATTTTCTTACAAAGTTAGTTTGAAGGAAATCCGACTTTAAGTTCAGGATCAACATTCAACTTGAATTCCCCGTAGACGCTAATGTTAATTTTTTTTTTCTGAACGGTTCAATATTGAACGAAAAATGGTTCAAATCAAAAAGCGAAATATGGGAATGCATGGGAAAGCCTCTCCGAGATCTTTCAAACAAAAAAAAGTTTATTCCATTCGGATGGTTCACTCAAAAGTTATTAGGTGGGGAAAGGTTGCTTGAACGGTTCAATGTTGAACGAAAAAATGAACAAATGGAAAATTTAAATCGGTAATGAAGTATCCTTGCTGAGATCCTTCGAACAAAAAAAAGTTTATTTAAATCGGACTGTTCAATCAAAAGTTATTAGAGGTGACAGCTTGATTGAACGGTTCAATGTTGAACGAAAAATTATTCAAATCGAAAATGTAGATACGGGAATGAAGTATCCTTGAAAAGATCTTTCGAACAAAAAAAAGTTTGTTCAAATCGGATTGTTCACTCAAAAGTTAGCATCGCGGGACCGGTTGTTTGAACGGTTCAAAGTTGAACCAAAAATTGTCGAAATCAAAAAATCAAATATAGGAATGAGCTGCACTCGCTGAGATCTTTCGAACAAAAAAAAAATTATTCCATTCGGACGGTTCACTCAAAAGTTATTAGGTGGAGAAAGGTTGCTTAAACGGTTTAATGTTGAACCAAAAGTGTTCAAATTGAAAATTTAAATACGGTAATAAAGAATCCTTGCCGAGATGCTTCAAACAATAAAAAGTTTGTTTAAATCGGACTGTTCATTCAAAAGTTATTAGGGGTGACAGCTTGATTGAGCGGTTCAATGTTGAACGAAAAATTGTTCAAATCGGAAATGTAAATACGGGAATGAAGTACCCTTGAAAAGTTCTTTCCAACAAAAAAAAAATTTGTTCAAATCGGGCTGTTCATTAAAAAGTTAGTATCGCGGGACCGGTTTTTTGAACGGCTCAAAGTTGAACCAAAAATTGTTCAAATCAAAAAATCAAATATGGGAATGAGCTGTACTCGCCGAGATCTTTCCAACAAAAAAAAGTTTGTCCAAATCGGAATGTTCATTCAAAAGTTATTAGGGGGGGACAGACAGACCGACCGACCGACCGACCGACCGACCGACGCACAAATTCCCCATCTCAATACCCTACTTTCAAATTTTTAATTTTTCGATATTCATTTTACCTTTTTATTTTTTTAACTTGGCGATATTTTTTGGACTTGGCGATATTTTTTTAACTTGGCGATATTTTTTGGACTTGGCGATATTTTTTAGATGCATTAAGCTACTTTTGATACTTTTTTCGTCTTTCTTTTATTTTTAACGGGAAAGTAGGCTAAAAAAGGCAAACAAAACCAAAGGTTTTCTCACTTTCTGGTAGTGTACAGGTCCTCCCTGTAAATTGCTACGCAATAATTTTTTTGGGTTTCTCACTCCTTCTTGGAAATATTTTAGCTGAAAAATAAGCCATAAGGCAAAAAATGCGTTTTTGGCCATCTTGGCAGTCATTTTTCTCATAAAGGGGGAGCAGTAGAAACTTTAATTTTTTTTTAAAACAAGCCACTGATATGTTAGCTATTCACAGGAAAAGAGTTTACTTTTGGTTATTTCTTCCATTAAGAGATAACCTGCTGACAGTATATGCATGTTTTTCGCGACGACCATATGCTTTTGTTCCCCCTCTCATGGACTTAAAATTAATTAAACCAAAAAATAATGATATATTTATTATTAGCTGTATTATCTACCCAATATGTCATGAAATTTAATTTATTAAATCATTGAACAATAAATTAGATAATTGATGAAAATAAGAAAAAGTATTTCTCTGATGCCTGAGCATTATGCATTCATAATTATAAAGCACTAAATACTTTCTTGAGAAATTAATTAACATAAATGAGCTCTAAATATTTATATTATAAGCAATACCCAATCTTGTGATTGGGATACTCCTGTTTTTAATTGAAGAATTTCTTGAATATCACATGAATATCAGGAAAATAAATGAGGTCTTTTCGTTTGATGTAGGATATTTTATGACAAATTTCATTTGATGGGCTACTAACTGAGCATGGTGATAAAGAGCTATTAATTTCAGCATCGAATTCCATTTTACCTTATTAACAGTTAAATATTTACAAAATAATTAAATAAATAATTTAATATGAAGCCATGCTTGAAGAATTAAAATTAGTGTAACTAATTTATTCCCATACTGATCTTTACCAAACTCACATGTGTTGAGCACTGATAAGAACTGACAAGAATAAGTTTACTCACTAAAAAACTAGTTCACAAATACTATAAAGCGTACATTCTATTTTCTACAAAATAATACTGCAACAAAGAACAAGGGTATAAAGGGGTAGGTACTAAAGAATTTCTTGAAAAATCAATTAAAATAAAGGAGCTTCGAATATTTATCTCGTAGTCAATACCCAATCTTGTGATTGAATGTTCCTGATTGATGGCTATAAACAGGAGGATGCCCTTGTTCTTTGTTGCAGTATTATTTTGTAGAAAATAGAATGTATGCTTTATAGTATCTGTGAATTAATATTTTAGTGAGTGAACTTTTTCTTATCAGTTCTTATCAGTGCTCAACGCATGACAATTTTGTAAAGATCAGTATGGGAATAAATTAGTTGCACTAATTTTAATTCTTCAAGCATGGCTTTATATTAAATTATTTATTTAATTATTTTGTAAATATTTAACTGTTAATAAGGTAAAATGGAATTCGATGCTGAAATTAATAGCTCTTTATCACCATGCTCAGTTAGTAGCCCATCAAATGAAATTTGTCATAAAATATCCTACATTAAACGAAAAGATCTCATTTATTTTCCTGATATTCATATGATATTCAAGAAATTCTTCAATTAAAAACAGGAGTATCCCAATCACAAGATTGGGTATTGCTTATAATATAAATATTTAGAGCTCATTTATGTTAATTAATTTCTCAAGAAAGTATTTAGTGCTTTATAATTATGAATGCATAATGCTCAGGCATCAGAGAAATACTTTTTCTTGTTTTCATCAATTATCTAATTTATTGTTCAATGATTTAATAAATTAAATTTCATGACATATTGGGTAGATAATACAGCTAATAATAAATATATCATTATTTTTTGGTTTAATTAATTTTAAGTCCATGAGAGGGGGAACAAAAGCATATGGTCGTCGCGAAAAACATGCATATACTGTCAGCAGGATATCTCTTAATGGGAGAAATAACCAAAAGTAAACTCTTTTCCTGTGAATAGCTAACATATCAGTGGCTTGTTTAAAAAAAAATTAAAGTTTCTACTGCTCCCCCTTTATGAGAAAAATGGCTGCCAAGATGGCCAAAAACGCATTTTTTGCCTTATGGCTTATCTTTAAGCTAAAATATTTCCAAGAAGGAGTGAGAAACCAAAGAATTTCATTGCGTAGCCATTTACAGGTAAACATCTGTACACTACCAGAAAGTGAGTAAACCTTTGGTTTTGTCTTCCTTTTTTGGAATAAATTCCTCAATTTTAGCAAAATCGGGAAAATCAAATTTTTGTGATGGCAACTTCTAAGAGTGCTGTACCTTAACATTTTCCGTTATAAACAATGCCATATTTTTTTTCTGAATGCCAGGAGTAGCTAGTTTCCGTAGATATCAAACACTTTCATATTGCATGAGTAGAAATTTTAAGAAAAAAATATTAAAAAACATCGATTTTTTGTATTTTGAAGGTCCGGACAAACTTTGAGGACCCGTATCTCGGGAAATAAGTGGAGCAGGTAACTTTCCTTTTGGGCTTTTTCATACCTCTATACCATCAATCTGTGTAGCAAATTAAAAAAAAATCCGAGTCGGTCGTGCGACCAACTTTTTTTTTCGGTGAGTTGGTATGGAATCGCTCTAATAAATATTTGTGGTACATTATATGAAATTGAAAAGACTGATAAATTTTATGTGGAGCAATTTATCACGATTTTTAAAAGAATGTTTTATTTTTTCTAAAAATTAGTACCTTAATCAAAACTAACAGCCGATTTGTTTTATATTCGTGCTTGAAAAAAATATTTCACTATTCATAAAAATTCAATCAAACTGAAAAACCGGAACAAAAACAAATTGCCTGACAATAACAAAAAATTGGATCATTATTTTAAAACAATGTAGCATAAAATTCGTTGTTAAACAAAAGTAACTGAACTATGTGAGTTAATAGGATACAGTCGTAAAACAACAACGCTTGTAAACTTCGCCGATCCTATATTTTTTCTTAGTTTATATTTTTTCTCCAAGAGTAATCTACCCAACGGCAGTGCAGATCGATAATCTGGAAATGGAATTGAGGTACTGCAGAAGGAATTTCTTGACCACATTTTCTTGAGTCAATCGTAGAAATGTGAGATTCCTAAACATTATTAGAATTCTTCCCAGTTACGTGTTTTCGTATAGTTTAGCCGCTGAATGCAGCTACAGGTTAGAAATTAGAACATTGCAATTGATTTTGAAGACAGTTTAAAGTGTATACAGGGTGCCCAGAAATAACTGACGGCAAAATTTATCTGTGCATAATTTACATTCAAGATGTTTTTTACTGTTGGCAACACTTAATAGACTTAGTTTAATTCTATGAGCAATAGTGCAGACGATTCTTTGAATTAAAATCCGTTTCATTCTTTGCATTATCAAGATGGATGCTAAACGCCGTTTAATTCTCGAATTGCATTTAAAAGGTAAGCAGAATTGTGATTTTAAAAAAAATTGAAGTATTTAAATGTGTCAAAGAGATTAATTGAAAGAACTTTAAAATTGTTTAAAGAAACAGGTAGTGTAGAAGTAAGGCATAGTGGTGGAAAAAGCGAAGTGTACGAATAAAAAAATTAATAAAATGTGCCCGTGAAAGAGTGCCTCTGTAGGTGCGTGCCGCTGCAGAAGCCTTTCCAAAAAGATTGCCATCTGTGGTTACAGTTAAAGGCGCGAGAATAGAAACCATTACTTAAACATTGATTAACAATGATGTTACTTTCATTTAACATTTATTTTATTATCATAGAAAAAATTGTATTACAGTAATAAATTTTTTTGAGCCGTCAGTTATTTGTGAGCACTCTGTACATATACACCCTCTGTCCCAAATTAGTCCCTCACATTTAAATCGAAAAGTTTGTCGCAAAATTTGATAATATATTTGAATATTTTTGTGCTAAATATTGAAACTGGTGTTATTGTTGTTGTGTTGGGCCAGCTAGGCTGCATTTAAAAAAAAATGAATTCTTGTTTTTACAGTATAATAGTGGCAGCAGAGGTTCCAATTTTAAACTGTAAAATGCACAGTAACAAACTGTCAAACTAGTAATTTTACAGCTTCTTACTGTAAAGTTAGCAATTTTACAATTTATTGCCGTAAAATTTAGCTGTATTATATTGTAAAAACAACAGTATAATACTGGTAGCAGAGGTTCCAGTTTCAAACTGTAAAACGCACGGTAATAAACTGCTAAATTAGCAATTTTACAGTTTATTACTAGAAAATCAGCTATATTACACTGTAAAAATAACATTCATTTTCTACAGTGATGCAATTTGGGGTGTGCCTCTTCACTTTTTCAACTGTTCCGTAATTTGGTGTGAAGTTCGACTTCCACAATACACACATGCCATAAGGAGCCGTTTATAAGGTAGGCAATCATTCACAGCACAACAATACATTTACTCAGAGAAAGGACAAGGACAGGAAGGTTTAGGTACATTCATGCCCTAGCCGGGATTCGAGCCTGGAACCTCCTCATCCGCAGTCAGACTTTTCTGACCGCTTGACAAGGTGGCCGACATGGAAACTGATGAATCAATGCATTCATTTTAATATTTGCAGATATTTCATGAGTGATATGCAATCAATAATCCGTCCCTAGCAGCATAATCTCATCGGCCGATGATTGGCCATTCATCGAAACCCGATGAAATTCTCATCAGCCGCTGATCGATTCCGATGAGTTCTCATCGGGAATTGCTCCAATATGTCTCATCGGCCAAACAGAATCCGAGCAGCAAAATCCGATGAGTTTTGATCGAAATACGATGAGATTTGGAGCAATTTACGAGCAGTGCAGTCCCGTGCCGATGAATTTCATCGGGATTCTTGATCGGAAGGATATCGTTTTCTGATGGAATATAGCTCGGCTTATTTTCATCGGGAAAGTTGATCGGAAGGATATCCGATGAAAAGTAGCTCATCGAAAACCGTGCTCGGATTCTGATCGGAACGATGTCATCGTGCGTTACGGGATTAGTTTACGAGGAGTTCGATGATCGGCAGAGCAAATTCCGATGAGTTGATGCTACTTGGGGTTAAATTTACTTACCAAGCATTCCCTACTTACACTGCGTTCAAGATAAAGATAGACTAGATGCAAACAAAGAGATGTTCCATTCGCCGACGTCAATCGCGTGTTTGGCTTGGACAAGAACAAATTGGTGCTAAGCAGTTGCCCGGGTGCTTATTAATACAACATAGCTCAACAACAATTAGAATTAAATGTATGTTGGAACCTCTAATTTTTTTTTGCATCATACAATATTTGGGCCAATGTTCTAAAATAATTTGAACATGAATTATAATTTTACATGCTAAAATGAAATAAATGAGCCTTTAATTGATAGTTCTTTATTAATCGTAATCTTTGTTGTAAAATACTCATATTTAAATGTGTTAAATTTTATCCATTCGTATGTTTAAAGGCTCTATTACTCTATCTGTTCGAAATTGAAAGAAAATGAGCATTTTGAGACAAAAAATTTGTATTTTGAGCTTTTTTGGATTTTTAAAAATTTCAAACCCCGTCTATGTAAGTTCTAATGCATCAAGGAACCTCTGTGTCAAGTTTGATAGAAATTCGACTAAAACAATGGATTTGTATGAGGAACAAACATACATACAAACAAACAAGCATATATCCATTTTTATAAAAATAGGTTAGAATCTACTTTTGTCAGGAGGAAAATAAACTGTTGATTATGCAGTGATGACATGTGACGGATCCTTCTCCCAGCCAACTACTGGTTTTAACTTTCAGCGATCAATATAAGTAGGCGGGAATTATTCGACTCCAACAAAAGTTTCTTGTTCAAACAATTTATGTCAGGACCGTTCTGTGTTTCCCTTTATTATTATTATAATTTTATTTCAACAATTCGCATTTCATTTTAAAACGTTTAACTAAATAATCTTTAAATTAGTTTTAAAAAACTAAAAATACACTTTCAGATGTTCTTACAATAAATACATTAACATGTAATATAAGTAATAAAGTTTATATAATATAGTTTATCCTTTAGTATTAATAACAGTAAAAAATGTATTACTTTTATACTTGCAAAGAACGTGAATTTTATAAATAGTAAATAAATAAAAATCATACAACATAAGAAGTTAAAAAAATTGAAAAAGTATTGTAGTTATCACTGAGATTAGCCATAATAAATAGTTTGTAGTGTGTTTACTGCTTGTTATTCGTTGGTTACGTTAGTCACGTTACGGTTTGGTGCTTTTCGGCGCCACCGATTCGGCGCGGCCGTTCTGGCGCGGCCGTTTCGGCGCTGACCGATTCGGCGCGGCCATTTCGGCGCTGACCGATTCGGCGCGGCCATTTCGGCGCTGACCGATCCGGCGCGGCCATTTCGGCGCTGACCGATCCGGCGCGGCCATTTCGGCGCGGTCATTTCGGCGCGGCCGTTCTGGCACGGCCATTTCGGCGCTGGCCGATTCGGCGCGGATATTTTGAATCTTAGAAATTTTAATTAAAAAAAAGTTGGGGAGGAATTACGAGCATTTGGTTCTCATGAAACTTATTAAAAATTATTTTAAATTATCTTATGCACTGTAAGAAAAAGAGCTCATGTGAGCATGGCACAGGGTTGGCAAAGGTGGACCCAGCCCAGAAAATCCGCCCGGGGTTTTTCTGGGCGGGTCGACCAACAAAAACCCACCCGTGTTTTTGTCAAAAGTGGGTTTTTGTTAATTTCTAAGTTATCAACAAATATAGTCAATAATATCTCATCTAAATTTTCATAAAAAATAAGTAAGAAATCAGGTTTATTTGAGATAATTTTTCTTAAGAGTAATTATTTATTTTATAAAATAATAATTATTTCTTCAATTTTCAAGTCATCGTCCACAAAATTTTCCTAGCTATGATACTTTTTGTTGCAAAATACTTAGTATTATTTTTTATAGCAAATTTTAAATTTTAAAATAAATTGAAAATGACCCATTAATAAACTTCTTGAAGATGGAAAAAATTGCTTAATTAATGTTTTATGACAATTTTGATTCAACACAGAAGTCAAATAATGGCAAAATACTGCAATTTTTTGCATTTATTCTGGAGCAAGAAAAATAAAGTTTTCCTCTTCATTTCTTCGAACCCAACTGCATTTAGTATATGATGATTTTCAAGTGCTAGCCATTATAGAGTGCCATATAAAATAAAGTACCAAACCACTGACATGAATCAATAAACCCTCACACTCCATCTTAAGTAAAAGTGACACTTAAGACTAAAAAAAAATTAAGATTTAATAAATGTGTTTTATGTTTTTAAAAGCCAACTTTACACATTTTTCAAATATATCATTCAATTTTTAACACTTGCTTAACTTTGAGAAATTTTTTCTCACAACATGAGCATTAATTTTCAGGGTTGCAAAAAGTTACGTTAGTCACGCTGCTATTTTGGTTGAAAAAATATCTACTGTCAGTCATTTTGTTTTAAATTTTTAGCAGAAATGATACATAGATACCATGTACATTGCAAATCCACCAGCATAACTAAAAAATATTGTTTATCCTTTAAGTTACAAGTAAGAACAGTTACAAAATCAGCTCTGAATGTTACGTTTGTCACTATGGAATGACCTTACTACTCTATCTACAAGGCTACACCCATGGTGCAATTATCTTGCCTTAAAGTATTTTTTATTTAATTGTAAAACTAGAGCTTAATGACTCAGATACAATGTATTCAAGCAATATATAGAAATCACTGTGACAAATCTACACCGGAGACCATGCTGCGTCTGTTTGTGATCCTAATACAGCTAATTTTATAGTAGTAAACTGTAAAAATGGCAAATTTTACAGTAATAAACTGTAAAAATTCTACTTTCACACTGCTAAATTGTAAAATTGCTAATTTTACAGTAGTAAACTGCAAAATTGCTAATTTTAGTTTACAGTCGTGCATTTTACAGTTTTAAACTGGAACCTCTACTGCTAGTATTATACTGTTTTTACATTATAATAGAACTAAATTAGACGGCAATGGACTGTAAAATTTCTAACTCTACAGTAAGAAACTGTAAAATAGCTAGTTTTACAGTTTATTACTGTGCATTTCACAGTTTTAAATTAGAGCCTAGGTTGCCAGTATTATACTGTAAAAATATCAGTTTATTTTTGCAGTGTGCTTTGTTTTAAAAGAAGAGAAAGGAAGAGAAAAAAAAAGTACTTTCAGTTGTAAATATGTTCTCTTTCTGATATCACAGCAGAAAAGAAACTACTTTCGATAAGCCTGTAGAGCCATCAACTGCCAGGAAGTACTTTTCAAAAAAAAAAAAAAAAGAAATCATAAAGAAAGTAAGCAAATGTGTTTGGCTTTCCATAAATGTGTTTTCGATTTTTAGATGTTTGGAAGAAAAATCCTTGAAAAGAAAGTAGTTGTTTATGTACTAAAATTGAGGTGTAAAAAAATCAGAAACGTGTTTATTTTACTAAACGTTAAGTAGTTTTATTTTTTGGACTTCACACAAAAATATTTTCTCTAAAGTTTTTGAATGTTTATGATTAATAATACTTAGCAAATGGGCAGTTCGAAACTAGGCAGTATTTTATGTAGCAACTATAGTTTTAATTTTTCACAAATCAATTTACGTGATTTTCAGGCAAAGAAATATTGGGAATGGAAAAACGATAAGACAATTTCATTGTTAACATTTTGAAGCCATAAAATAAGGCAATCCAGTTTTATTTTCATTGTAGCAGTTTTTATTGTGTTACTGTTTAGTTCGATTTTTTCTATTTCATGGGGGTCTTTTTTTTAGCCTACTTTCCTGTGAAAAATAAAAGAGAGTCGAAAAAATCATGAAAAGTGGCTTAATGCATCTAAAAATATCGCCAAATCCAAGAGAAAGTCAAAAAGAAACAAAAAAGTGCAATAAATATCGAAAAACTAAAAATTGGAAAGTAGGGTATTGAGATGGGGAATTTGTGTGTCGGTCAGCCTGTCTGCCTCCCCCCCCCCTCCGTAATAACTGTTGAATGAACATTCCGATTTGAAAAAACTTTTTTTGTGGGAAAGATCTCGGCAAGGACACCTCATTCACACATTTAACTTTTTAATTTGAAAAATTTCTCGTTCAATTTTGAACCGTTCAAAAAAACTTAACATTAGCACCTACAGGAAAATTTAAGTTGAATGTTGATCCTGAACTTAAAAGCGGATTTCCTTCAAACTAACTTTGTATATAAAGTACTTTTCTGAATAATCTGCTGTGAGGACTCTGATTCCGACTCCGACACCGCAAACAGGGCAGAAATGCAGACTCAGAAAAAAATGAATGACTGTGCAGACGATTTTTCGTTTATTTACTTATTTGATTTATTTTATTTATTATTACTTTTTTTTGGGCCAAAGATTCTTTTTTGCAAAAAAAAAAAAAAAAATCTTTTACGGGAACATTTTATTATTTGTTTATATTTAACAGCTGGCAACAGCTTAAAAATGAAATTCAAACCTTTTATTAACGAAAAAGTTTTTTTTCTTTCTTTGATAAAATATGTTTTAATGTGCTTTGCTTTTTTTTTTGAAAACTTGAGGAATTTTTCTACAGAAAAACTATAACAGTTACATTCTTTAAAAGGTGCCTTAACTTTATTTTCTTTGTTTATTTGCTTTTTACGCGTCTATTTCATCTGATGGGAGGGGCATATTTTGTTTTTAGAAATCAACTTTAAGTGCTTAAAAGTTATGCTTGACATAATTTTCAGTCTGAGATAATTAAGATAATACTGATCAAATGCTAGAATGCTGATGTCCGGGAAAGTAGGCTCGTTTAGTTCTTGACAGAACGTCTTGTTTTAAATTTCGGCTTTAAAAGTTTCTCGACTAAAGTTGAACAAATATATTTTTGCTGTTGAACAGTTACAAATTACTTTCCTTACTCCATTCGTCGTCTTTGAAGAAACTAGTTTATTCAAAAAAAGTTACTTCCCTAAGTTTTAAAGATAATCTTTCTCAAAATATTTCAGATAGTAACACTTGCTGGAGTGACATCTCAAGATGAAAGCTGAAATTACACGTTTGGGAAATTATTTATGATGACGTTTGTTTTCTAATGCCCGCATTTTTAGGTAAAATTTTAATTTACAGATTTTATTTAAGTAAAACATGTTCAATTCAATATAAGCAATTGCGATGAGCAACTTTTTGTTATTTCTTTCTCCTTCGCGTTTCACTTCAATCTCATTTCACTTGTGAACATGCTGGCATTCAAACTACTAAAAATGTTCAGAAAAAGTCAAATTTTCAACAAGAAATGAAAGACCAATAACACATTTATTATTATTTTTTTAAAGTAACACATTGTGTTGCTTTATAATAAGAAATCTGATTTATTTCATCCTTTAATGGATTCATTAACCAATGCAAAATTATGAAAATATTTTCTATAGTTCAGAATAAATTGAATTTTTAATATGATATCAAACGAACCATAAATATATTAAAATTTTCCCATGCGAAATAATGTGTTGCTTTAAAGTAAAAAATCTGATACATTGAATCTTTTAAAATGATTTGTTAAGCAACGCAAGAGTCTATATTCATTTTTCAAATATTTAGAATAGATAGAATTTTTACCAAGACGTGAACCAAACAATTTTTTTCTCATTTCTTTTAAGTGAAGCAATGTGTAGCTGCATAAAAAAAATATCATATTGCATCCTTTAAATGATTCCATAACTGAGGCATGATTTTATATTTACTTTTCAAATTATTAGAATTAATCAACTATTCAAGATGATTTGAACCAAACGATAAACTTATTCATTTTTCCCAAGAGAAACAGTGTATTGCTTTATAGATAAAAAAAAAATGACACTTTGCTTCCTTTAAATGATTCATTAAGTAATGCCTGATTGCATACTCATTTTTCAAAATTAATGTATCGTCTGTTGATATATATTCCTATTGAAATGGGTTTTATTTATATAAAATTTTCGGAATAAATCAAATTTTCAATGAATTTATTCTTTTTACTTCCTTTTACGTAGTAAGGGAAGTATTGTGATCGCGAAAAAAATCACTCAAATTTGAGTCTAAATTTTGATTTTACTCACCCCCGAATGAATGTTCAGTAATTTTTTCGACCTGTCAGCACGTGCATATGTACCTACCAACATATAAGCAGCCGAAAAATCCTTTTCAACTACTCCCGATCGAATTACGACGAGTTTTCTCATGACGTCTGTATATACGTATGTGCGGATGTATGTGCGGTTGTGTGTCGCATCACTCAAAAACTATATGCCGTAGAAGCTTCAAGCTTGGTATGTAGACTCTGAGGATGGTCTAGTTGTGCACCTCCCCTTGTGGTTGCATTCGAATGTTCTCAATGGGGTGTTTTACCCCTTTTTTGGGGTAAATCAGTGTTAATTTCAATGCAGACTCAAGTGATACGAATTGGCGCGACCACTTGGCGATATGTCGCCAAGCTTTTGGTCGCTAAGTGTTTGACGCCAACTTGGCGACGTATCGCCAAGTTGGCGACAAATTTGACGAAAAAATTATTTTTTGAATTTGGGTTCAACTTGGAGCGATTGGCGATATTTTGCGAAAAATTCACTGAATGATATTAAAGTCAGCAATATTTAGAAAATTAACCATCTACTTATATTAAAAACTGAGTATCTTTCTAACTATCTATGTCACGCTTATTTCTCCTGAACGCCAATGAACTGAAAGTCGAACCAGGTACCGATAGATAGGTAATTTTTCAGGCTTCATTAGTTTCAATCTATACAGGGTGTCCACTCCAATCGTGGACCAATAGCTAATTTCTAAACCGTTAGAGATAAGCATATAGTTTATTTAGGAAAAAATCTCCAAATTACGAAAGGAATTTTGGGTCTATTCAATGTTTTTCAAAAAATCAAATTTTGAAAGAGTTACGAAATTTAAATTTTTATACAGCTCCCCAGTGCTATCAATCATATTTAGTAAAACATTCTTGACACTGTAACGTTTAAAACTAAAAAAAAATCACTCTTCTACCACAAAAATTGACCGAGTTATGACGTTTTGAAAAATCAAGATTTTGCATTGTTTCATGACGTCATCCAGAGATCGCTTAAGGGACCGTATGCGAAATCCTTCAAAATCTTGATTTTTCAAAACGTCATAACTCGGTCAATTTTTGTCGTAGAAGAGTGATTTTTTTTTTAGTTTTAAACGTTACAGTGTCAAGAATGTTTTACTAAATATGATTGATAGGACTGGGGGGCTGTATAAAAATTTAAATTTCGTAACTCTTTCAAAATTTGATTTTTTGAAAAACATTGAATAGACTCAAAATTCCTTTCGTAATTTAGAGATTTTTTCCTAAATAAACTATATGCTTATCTCTAACGGTTTAGAAATTAGCTATTGGTCCACGATTGGAGTGGACACCCTGTATAATTATACGATTTTAATTAGCGAAGATATCAATTAATAAGTAGTCAAATTTAAAGCGATTAAGCCTAATAAATGATTAAACTTCCAAGACATTTTTTCTTACCGTTGCCATTTTGAATTAAAACGTTAATTAAATTATTGAACTATTTAAAATTCCAAGATATTTATTTCTTTCCGTTGCGATTTTAAGGCAGGAATTCAAGTGAAACACGGACGATCGCAACTCACCAATGCAATCGCAAATTCCAAAATTTGGATTCAAGTGAAACTGTGACTGTAAGTCGAATTCACTTGAATTCGACTTACAGTAGCGGTTGCAATATGCGATCGCCTCGAAGCGACTGCAATGGTGTTTCACTTGAATTCGGCCCTAAATTAAAACGTTAATTAAATTGAACTTTTTAAAATGAAAGAGTGTTATTTTTTTCCATTGTCATTTTAAATACGTGTTATAACAAAGTTCTAACAATTGTTTTTATTCTAATTATTAATGACATATTTTTTCTCAGGTACCATTTTGAAAATGTGTTTTTAAATAAAATTGCAATTGCTGTTTTTAGAAGGGACTTTTTCTGGCTGCGATCCATAAGTAGTCAAATTTAAAGCGAATGTTTAATTAATAAGTAGTCAAATTTAAAGCGATTAAGCCTAATTAATGATTAAACTTCCAATACATTTTTTCTTACCGTTGCCATTTTGAATTAAAACGTTAATTAAATTATTGAACTATTTAAAATTCCAAGATATTTATTTCTTTCCGTTGCGATTTTGAATTAAAACGTTAATTAAGTTGAACTTTTTAAAATGAAAGACTTATTTTTTTCATTGTCATTTTGAATACGTGTTATAACAAAGTTCTAACAATTGTTTTTATTCTAATTATTAATGACACATTTTTTCTCAGGTACCATTTTGAAAATGTGTTTTTAAATAAAATTGCAATTGCTGTTTTTAGAAGGGACTTTTTCTGGCTTCGATCCAAATATTAAAAGAACTTTTTCGTTTAGAATTTTCAATTAATTTTACCGGAAGAAAGCGGTTTGGAAATAATTGTTTTTGGAAAGGAATTTTATTTGTAATTTAGGGAGAGTGCTAAGTATGCGCTACTTGACATCGTCTTTATTTCTGAGGAAGCATGTGCAAATAATTCGATTGATTCTTTGATGCAGGAAAGCTTTTTAGCGAGCCGCTTTAGCGGGGAGTAGTTTATTAAACTTTTCCTTGGTACTTTAAAGGCGAGCCGCCTTGGCGGCGAGTAGTGAATTGAAACTTTCCTCGCTACTGTAAAGGCGAGCCGTCTTGACGGCGAGTAAACTGTTTAAACTTTCCTCATTTCTTTAAAGGCGAGCCGCCTTGGTGGCGAGTAGTTTTCTCAAACTGCCTTCACTACATTACAGCCCGTGCAACGCCGGGCTACGCAGCTAGTTGTAAAATATTTTTTGCATTGTTTCGTGGCAGATTAGGGGAGTAAATATTTGAATTGTTACCTTGCTCACTCGAAGCACTTTTTTTAACACTTAAGGCAACTACTAAGAAATTAACGCGTAAAATAAGTAGTGTGGGGTCCATACCAGATTTATTTTCTCAATTGAAATAATGTGTTGCTTAAAAAATGAATTTTGACATTTTGAATTTAGATTATGTTTTTTGCAATAACGAACTGCGATAGGTATGTGTATGTGTGTGTGTGTGTGTGTGTGTGTGCGTGAGTAGAAGCGTGTTGGAATTTATGTGTGTGTGTTGAAATGCATGTGTATTGGCGCGCGTGTGTGTGTGTTTGTGTGCAGGGTATGGGTGCCACCACCCAAACGAGCAGGGGCAGATAGGCGTACGCGAAGGTGGAGCAGTTGGGCTAATATGAAAAAGGAACCACAAAGGCAACTGGGGTCGAAAATGAAAATAAATAGCAATTGGCTATTTCTAAAAAAGAAAAAAAAAATCTGGTGTGAACGCCACACTACTTCCTTTTACGTTTAAATTCCATAATAGATGCCTTAAGTGTTAAAATAGTGCTTTAGAGTGAGCAAGATAACAATTCAAACATTTACACTCCAGTTTGTAACCAATCAATGCAAAATAATGTTTTATAACGTTTCATTTTCTAAATTTTGCCGAGTTTCACATAATTCAGTGAATTTTTTACCAAATATCGCTAAGAGCGTCAAATTGAATCCAAATTCAAAAACATCATTTTTTCGCCAAATTTGTCGCCAAGTTGGCGGCAAACGCAAACTAAAAGCTTGGCGATATATCACCAAGCGGTAGTACCAAATCATATCACTTAATCTGCATTGAAATCAACATTGATTTACTCCAAAAAAGGGAAAAAAGACCCCCTTGGGATTATTAAAAAAACAACCGCAAGGAGAGGTGCACAACTAAACCTCCCTCAGAGCCTACATACCAAACCAGAAGCTTCTACGGCATACAGTTTTTGAGTTATGCGACACACATACACCCGTACATACGTACAAACAGACGCACGAGAAAACTCGTCGTAATTTACTCGGGCATGGTAGAAATGGATTTTTCGGCTGTTTGTATGTTGTTAGGTATATATGCACGTGCAGATAGGTCGAAAAAACTACACGACATTCATTCGGGGGTGAGCAAAGTCAAAAGTTAGACCGAAATTTGAGTGAAATTTTTTTCGTGATAACAATACTTCCTTTACTACGTAAAAGGAAGTAAAAAGGTTACATCTTTTAAATAATTCATTAAACGTTTCACAACTCAATAATTATTAAATTTTCTGTAGGAAAATTCTATACATGTTTTTAGCCTACTTTCCCGTTAAAGCGATTTCGACTCCAACACCGAATCCTCGACTCCGACTCCACAACCGTTGCATAAATGCTGGCTCGGAAAAAAATTTACTGACTATGCAGTCGATTTTTTAGTTATTCATTTATTTGTGTTATTTTATTTTTTATTATTATTACGATTTTTTTTTTGGCAGATGGTTTTTTTTTTCTAACAAAAGGTTTTCATTCACGAGAAACTTTTATCATTTATTTATGTTTAACAACTGGAAACTGAATAAAAATGAAATTAGAGACATTTTTATTAACAAACAGTTTTTTTTTTTGGATAAAATGTGTTTTGATGTGCTTTGTATTTGAATTATTTTTATCAGTTATTTTTAATATATATTTTGAGAATGATTGAGGATTTTTTTTACGAAAAAACTATAACAGTTACATTCTTTAAAAGGTGCTACAACTTTATTTATTCGTTAATTACTTTTTACGTGTCTATTTCATCTGACGAGAGAGGTATATTTTGTTTTTAAAAATCAGCTTTAAGTGCTAAAAAGGTATGTTTGACATTATTTTCAGTCTCAGATAATTAAGAGAATATTGATCAGATGCTAGAATGCCGATGTCGATGTACGGAAAAACAGGCTCGTTTAGTTCTTGACAGAACTTCTCGTTTCTAATGGATATAATTCTTCTCAGAAGAGAAAGTGAAATACAATTGCGTAACAGCTGCACAGAAGTTACCAAAACTCGATTGAAGTTCTTGTAGAATGACGTTAAGAATGACATCTAAAAGAGATGGGTTAGTGAAGAATCTTTTAGAATCTCATTCTATTCCCAATAAAAAGTTCCCTTCTTTGGAGTCTAGTAAATGGGGAAATAGTATATCCTGTTTCAAAGTTTAGACATATCAGCTGACAAGTAGCTGGTTCCAAGAAAGAAAAATAACCAAGAAGGGAAACGAAGTTTTATCTACTTTTCACAACATTTTTCAGTATTTTGCTTTATATTTTATGGATGCGGGTTGTGAAAACTTGGGGAATAAAATAATGTATATACATTTGCTGCAAGTTGCATTTTTGATATAAGGTAGTTGTATCACCTACCCCACAGCTGATTTAATTTTGAAAACATATCCAACAAGTTTGTTTGCAAAGAACTTTGTTTCTGAAGAACAGAAACTTTTGACAGGTGTTATATGGGATGATTTATAGTGCAATCATAGAAGAGGATTTTTTTTTTGCAGTTTCTGAAAAACTTCTAAAAAGTGCAGTTTCTACATTTGTTCAAATTTAAATTACGAACTGAGATTGTATGAAGTGAAGGAAGAAGCTTGTGCGTTGTGTAGTTTCCGAAGTGATCGTTGAAGTTTGTTGAAAGAAAATAATAAAAAGAAATAAATGGCTCTGATTTGATCTCAATTTACATTAGAGCTGTTTGAAACATGTCAAAATATTAGGTAAAACAGGATGGATTAATTTTTCACTTCAGAACCAGACTTAGGAAAGTCTAAGGGATACTGGCAAGGTTTACTCAAAAAAGACCTCTTATATCATTTTGCTTCTCTCTGCTTGAATTTAGCGCAAAAAAGGACAAAGCGTATAAATATTTACCGTATGAGGTGTTACAAATTACATGGGTATGCTTTATCGGATTAATATTTCAGCGGTTCACATACCCGAAATGTTACATAAGTATGTTGCAAAAAACTAGTATGAAAAGCCTAGTAAAATATTAAATGCAACAAGAGAAATTTAGCTACATAGTTTCATGAAAACAAAGATAGATTCTTTTTTTTTAAGCTTTCATATATGCTTTTCTCTGAAACCCTATTCGCGAATACATTTAAAATGCATGTGCATATCAATTAAAATATTTCATTTACAACCTTTTGTGTTTTTTAAAATTCGCTTTTAGTCAAACGCAACTAACAGAACAAAGTAACTAACTAACTACTAACTGAGTAACTAAATTAAGTAATTTTCTTTTAAATATTTTCTTTAGAGACAAAACACTATCAATTAGATATCTTTCATCCTATTTATGATCAAAACACCTCCCTCAGAAAAATAAAGTAAATATTTGTTTCCCATTACTGGTGGATCCATTTTCAGACAGTATTCATAGTAAAAAATCGGAATTTGTTAAACTATTTTACAATCATCAAAACTTTTTACTCTAATTTTCCTTTTAAAACTCACTGAATTCAAATATTGAAATCGAAATTCGGAAAAGGTTACGTGGTTTGAGTACTTTGTTTCTCTACTGTACACATTGTGTGTCAAAAAAAAAAAAAAAAAAGTGATACTAGATTGAAAAGCCGCTAATGGTCTTGTATAAAATTTTTCATTTTTCATTCCGACCCTTTTTGGCATAGGTTGCCTCACAGAAAAATTAATTACTTTCTCCGCATCAGAAGCATTGTTTGTTTAAGTTAATTTCGTTTAAACATTAAACAACCTTTGCATTTTTGAAGTCATTAATTCAAAAAAAACAATCTTCAAAGAAGGAGAATATTGCTTAAAATGCAGGTAAGAGTTAAAAGATAACAACGTTATCGTAAAAACGTGGCTTTTCGATAAAGAAACTATCAGGAAAAGATTCAATTTACTGCAACCCAGTGAATTTTGGAAATATGAATAAACATGTCAAAATCTATTAAAGAGCCAACTCATACACTTTTTAAACAAATAAACCATTAAATCATTTATAACAATTCTAAAAATAGGTCCAGAAATACAATATTGATTAACCTTGATTATTATATTTATATATCAACAAACTTTTAATACTTGCGTATCCTTAAAACAAGAAACTTTAGTTTATCATTTTTGGGGAAATTATGCGTGTAGGTACATATTTTATTAAATTTATAATAGTCAAGTTTAAAAAAATATATTCACATCTTACAAGTATCATAGTAAAAATATCAAGGAAACATTGTGTTCAAATAAATTCAACATAAAATATTCTTGTTTCATTTTGTGCTAGTTGTACCTGGCATATTTTGCACTGCCATCCGACGATAGAAAGTATGAGTCTTATTTCTGTTCAATGAGGTGCTGTTAGATACACAATATGCCTTGTGTTTTTCCATCTATCTCGTACATGAATAAATCATAAGATTTTTCGACACGTAAGCAGGCCAATACAGCTGTCTATATGTGAAGCATGTTTTTTTTTTTTTTTTTTTTTTTTTTTCAAATTTCCCCCGAAGACTTGTCTTTGAGTTTTGTTGGTGGTCATTGCACATGCGAGTCGTGCCGGAAACTGCAAACGCTCGCATTTGAATGGCATATTTGTTGGAATCATTGATGTACGTGGGAGGGATATCTTTTTTATCATGATCTTTAAATTTTCCCTTTAGATTTTAACATCGATGATACTATTCATTATCTTTTTTAGTGATAGCCTGTTACCATTTCAAAGTCTTTATAAGTAAACATAGCTCTGAAAATGATCGACCAAGTTTTATTTTTTCAATGTGATTCCGTAAAAATGATAAATTAATGCAGGAATTCAGCTGGATTACTGAAAACTTCTTGATTCATTACCGTACTGTTATTTTTTTAAATATTATCATAGGAATCTTTGTTATTGACTGCTATTAAAGTGCGTCGACTGAGTCACAAAAAATCTTTTTTAATTCTGAGTATTATTTAGCGAAAATTTAAAATTTATACCTTTGTAAGTTGTCGACAATATTCATATTGTGCGGATTCATCAAGTATCATTTTCCCACCTCAAATTCAAATCAATCGGTTTGCGCAACGTTCAGCGGCATGCGTAAAATTAGTTTTTTTTTTTTTTGCACATATTGAATTTTCAAAGTTGAATTATGAACTTGCTTCCTGAAAACTGATAATTTAAGACAGGGTTTTCTCAGCATATATTGAAGGTGTATTGGTATTGTGTCTGGGTTTATCTCAAATAAATGGACAATAAAATCAATTTGTCGACGAAGAGTTGATAATTTCTTCTGAAATCTTGGTCTATTTTGGCTCCATATAGCACATTTATCCCTCGTGGGTCCCTTCCATTTCAGTTACACTCAAGACCCTTGGGGTCATAAACGACCCTAATGCTTCCTTTAATTAATTTATTATGATTATTGAATGTTACATGCATTATTTAAGTTCATACACTTTTTAATGCTTAAAAAATAAAAAAAAGAGACACAATCAATGTAAAATTTAGTTTATGCATTAAAAATTAAAATTTTAGAGCAAAACTTACAATAACTGTAGATTTATTTACAACCGTTACAGACCTGAAAAAACATGATTTTTTGCAAGTGAATTTCAAACACTTATGATATTTTTCGATGCATTTTCTGTCCAGTTCTCTTGGACAAAAGTTGCAACGTCCTCTTTTTTTGGCATTCTGGGGAAGTGACAAGGGTTTTGTGTGCAAAAAATGCAAGTCGGGAAAAATAAAATACAATAATAGCATTATTTTGAATAGAAAACTAGGAGAATAAAAGCCACAAAATGCCATTAAAAACAAATGGTTGATTAACAAGATATATTAAACAGAAATTGCATTGGGGTCACATATAACCCCAAGGAACCCACGAGGGTTAAGGGAGCCATAGAGCGTCATAGGGTACCATATGGAATCAAATTTCTTATTTAAGGGTGTTATAGGGAATCAAATGGCACCCTTCAAGGGTGCCGCTGGTGATACAACTTTTCACTCTAGAAGGTGTTATTTTCAACCAGCAGTTTCAACGGTATATTTTCTAAGTTGAATAATTTTGAAATTATTGTATAAAGGTCCACACAAAACCAAAGTTTTCATTGCAGAAAATTTTTCATCCACAATGGCCATCTCGCGTACCGGACATAAATCTTATAGAAAACTTTCAGGGGATCATGGCTTGAGCATTGCATTATAATAAAAAATGTTATAAAATGTTGAAAAAGACTTAAAGACTCAATTCTTGGGAAGATAATCCTATGATATGTTGTTGAATTTGATCGATGCTCTTCCATGTAGCTTTTTTGAGGTTGTCAAGTGTTAAGGCGGGTCTACAAATTATGAAATGTTATTACGTTTTTTTATATTAATCGGAAGCTTATTATCTAATAAACTGCAAAAAAGCTGTTGCTTTTATAATATAGTACTGGCAGCTGAGGTTCCAGTTTAAAACTGTTAAATATACAGTAATAAAATGTAAAATCATCAATTTCAGTTTATCACGGTACAATTAGCAATTTTACAGTTAATTACTGTGCATTTTCCAGTCTTAAACTGGAACCTCTACTGCCAGTATTATTTTGTAAAACAACATTTTAGTTTTTGCAGTGTATGTCCCCATCATGTTTCATATTTTGATGCAGTTCAATGAATTTTTACTAATTGCAAAAGTAAAAGCATGTGATACCAGCCCTTCCTGATGTTATTCAAAAACTATTTAATACATAATTTATTTTTACTTATTTTTTTGCTGTCTCTTTATGATAAAATTTGGTGGTGCCTTAAAGTTATGCGTAGGAGTATTATATTTCATCAGATTAACAATCCGCTTAATATTAGCATAAACAAAGTAGGGTTCTCAAATACCAGAAGGATTATTGTTTCATGAATGTTTTCTTTGTTCCGGATAATACTAGAATATTATACTGTGATCCGGATTGTGAATAAATATTACTTTAGAAAAAAAAAATCTTTGAAAAATAACTTCACTTAAAAATTATTGAGCAAACCAGTTTCAGGCAGAATTTATATAAAAAGACTTCACAGCAAATTACTTTTACAGTTTAATGAATGTAAAAGCTGATTTTCTCAATTGTAAAATAATGGTGAATTCCAACAATTTTACTCCATATTACTAAGCAATATAAGCATTTAATAACTCTGCTTAAATAAGAGTTCTAAGATATCTTGATTTTAAAGATACGATATACGACAAATTATTAAACAGGGGGAAAAATAGTTGATGAGTTTTGCGCTGCTTAAACTATACATGTGGAAACTTGCAAGTAATATACTGAAACTGGGTAAACTGAAGAGTGGATTTGCCGAATTTCGAAGAAAGTGGATACTCTAGAGAAAACTGCTTATTTAAGTTAATTCGATATTGCTTAAAATAATAAATGGAACCGAGGTTCTTAATGCAGAAAATATAAATGATAAAATTAACATCCCTAAGGAATAATATTTTCAAAACTTCTGCACATGTGAGTTTTAACGTTTTAATTAGTCTTTTTCAGTGCAGAAAAACCTTTTGAGATTCCGACGCTCAGCTTTCTTTAACGTTTCCTACCAAAAAAGAAACAAAATCAAAATATTAAGCAGCAACATAACGGCAACGGTCGAAGATTTGGCATTCGTTTCTAGCATAACTATCAATAACTTGAATATAAAACCGAATTCATCCTATTCTAAGATAATATTAACGTTTTAAATCGGATACGAGGAATAATCTTCAAAGTGAACTCTACGAAACTTTTTTTATATTCCTAATGGCAGAGAACCTGACAAATTGATAATAAATAAATAATTAAAAATGAAGAGCAGGAAAAAGAAAAGTCATTGTCTATTCGACTTCTTGACTCTCAGTATCGCTAAACCAACCAAGGAAGTCCTACTGAGTTCTCTACAGTAGGAAATATGGTGACTACTTTTGAGGAAGAGGTCTCCACAAGTTGGACAGTAGGGTGGGCCGAAAATGACTTTTTTTATTTCGATGATGGGGAGTGCGGAAAAGGTGCCATTGGGGAGGCAAAGTGCACACAAAAAATTCAAAAAATTTTTTCAATTTCTTGCTTTCTGCAATCGTGTTGAGGTTTGGAAAAAATGCAGTTTTTTGAAATTTTTAGGAAATTGTTTTCAAAAAATTTTCAGCACCGAACATCTAAATATGCATTATATGTGACAAACAATGTAGTTATTTTAGATAAGTACGGCAAAAACAGCATTTTAACGTTTTGACGTAATTGAACTTAAAACAGAGAAAAAAAATCTGGTATGGACCCCATACTACTTCCTTTTACGTGTAAATTTCTTAGTAGTTGTCTTAAGTGTTAAAAAAAGTGCTTGGAGTGAGCAAGGTAACAACTCAAATATTTACTCGCCTAATCTGCCACGAAACAATGCAAAAAATATTTTACAATGGTTAATTTTCTAAATATTGCTGATTTTAATATCATTCAGTGAATTTTTCGCAAAATATCGCCAATAACGCCAAGTTGAACCAAAATTCAAAAAAAAAAAAAAAAAAAGTTCGCCAAATTTGTGGCCAACTGGGCGATATGTCGCCAAGTTGGCGTCAAAGACTTGGCGATTATAAACTTAGTGACATTTCGCCAAGTGGTCGCGTTAATTCATATCACTTGAGTCTGTATTGAAATTAACATTGATTTACCCCAAAAAGGGGTAAAAGACCCCCTTGGGAACATTCGGATGCAATCACAAGGGGAGGTGCACAACTAGACCCCCCTCAGAGTCTACATACCAAGCTAGAAGCTTCTACGGCATATAGTTTTTGAGTTATGCGACATACATACGCACATACATCCGCACATACGTATACACAGACGTCACGAGAAAACTTGTCGTAATTTACTCGGGGGTGGTCGAAATTGATTTTTCGGCTGTTTGTATGTTGTTAGGTACATATGCACGTGCTGATAGGTCGAAAAAACTACGCGACATTCATTTGGGGGTGAGCAAAGTCAAAATTTAGACCGAAATTTGAGTGAAATTTTTTTCGTGATCACAATACTTCCTTTACTACGTAAAAGGAAGTAAAAAACAGGAAGTTGCCAAATTTTCTAGGCATTTCTGCAAAAGGAAGGAATTATACCACAGACCTCAAACTTTTAATGGAATTTCTACGCTCCCAATGGCACCTTTCCGGTGCTACCTGTTATCGAAAATACATTTTTTTTAATAATTCACTAAAAATCTCGAAAAAAAAAAAAAACCCTGATATTTTTTCAAACTTTAACGTATTTGCGGTAGATCAAGAAATTGAACAAAATATGTCAATTTTTTTTCTTTGTACTTTGCTCTCCCAATAGACCCTTTTTCTCATTCCTCATCTTAGAAATTAAAAAAAAAAAAAAAAACCCGCTCTATTGTACAGTAAGGATCCGATCAGTAAGGCGTCGTACTCGTGACTGAAGCGTCTCGGGTTACATCCTAGTAGATCAGAGATCTACCCTCTTCATTTCTGGTGGCTGAGGGACGTTTAAAAAGCTCGTGGTCACTAAGTCCCCCAAATGAATCGATACCTTTCGGGGGTACTGGACCAGTGGCTTTCTCGGTTTCTGGTCTGGATAAAAAGAAAAAAAAAGCAGAGCACTCTTCAGGGCCCAATCCAATCTGTTAAATCGCGAGTTGTGTTTGGGGTACGCGAGAGATTCTAGAGTAAAAACTGCGCATAAACCGAAAAAAAAACTTGTTGTTACAGTAAACTATTGGCAGCTGAGGTTCCATTTTGAAGCTGTAAAACTCACTGTAATAAACTGTAAAACGCACAGTAATAAACTGCATAATTAGCAATTTTAGTTCATCACTGCGGTTTTACAGTTTAAAACTGGAACCTCTGCTGCCAGTATTACACTGTAAAAAAGAAAAAAAAAAAAGAACTATTTTTCGCAGTGTAGATACCAATTTTAAAAGTTGTTCAACCAGGCAACCATGTTGTACCATAAACTAAGCTTTTGCTACCTTCCAATTTATTCATTTAAATTACTACTAGCTGATGTGCCCGGCATTGCACGGGTTTAAATGCAATTTGCCAAATCCAAGAAAATAAGTATATGACTTTCAAATAAGCCCTGTAGAATCATCTTTCTCAAAGGTATTTTTTGTGACCATGCGGTAGATTGACTGGGTGTGAAGGAGAACGTGAAATCAAACTAAAATGCGTTATTTATTTTATCCGTGTGATGTTCCAAAAAATCACTTTCTATTTTCTAACTGTATCCAAAATCAATTCTCTTTTCATTTAACCCGGTATCGATTATTGGCATAGATGATTACAATAATCCTAAGAAAGCAATAAATTTCATACTTACTCCAGAGAAGCCTTGGTTCAAAATTTTCATCATGATTACTATTAATATTGTTGTTGCGAGGCAACCAAATTTTGCAACAATGGGTTGAAAATTTAATCATTTAATGGGGAAATTACATGAAATTTACTATTTTCCATAATAACTTTTTTAAACTGAGCTTTTTAGAAATAAATTATAGCCTATCCTGATCCCTGTTAATGTAGCTATCTACGGTGAAAAAATGGTTAAAATCGGTTCAGTAGTTTTGAAGAGTACCCCGGACATACATACAAAAGTAGTCATTTATGTGCATAGATTATTATTCTTTTAAGAAAAGTAGTTTTCAAAATGCTAATACATTAAATTCAATTTCTGCTTTTTTTGGTTACGCATAGATTTTAAATAACATGTTGTTGGGTCATAGTTAATTAGTAATTACTATCAAGATATTAATTGCGACTGATTCGAGAGGTTGGGAATATAAAACAGAGCAAGAAAGATTTACAACACGAAGATAGGAAATAACCCCCAGGGAATCGATGGGAATCGAATCCACCTTAGGCATTTTAAGCGAAGCTTCTACATAAGAGCCACGGAGGCCTCTAAATAACATGTTCATTATGTAACAATTAATTAGAAAATGCTCGGTGCTTTTCCACTATATGCCCACCATTCCGTGTGTCTGGGTTGAAGGGGTGGAAGGCGACAGACAATATTTTTCCAGGCCGCCATCATTTCTTAGGGCAGCCCTGGTTGAGACTAACTCAAATTATTTAACAGTTGAGCTAAATAAACAAATTCAAAATAGTAATTGATAAATGTAAATTAACTGCTAAAGTTTTTTTTTTTTTTCAGATTTCTTTTCAATAGCCGCCCTCCGAAATCTACGAAATCATATTGCACGTTATATGTATGCATGTCGTTAGAAATTAATGTTAAGAGATGAAATCTATTGCAGTTCTCTCTTTTATTGAGTTTAAAGCATCTAAAATGCGTTTCATCAAAAATAACATACATAATTTATCTAAAATGTAACATTATTTGATATTCAAGGCTTAGAGATGAAAGAGAATTTATTTTTATTCTTATCAGCATAAAAATAAATTTGAATTTTAAGTAACGACGTTCAAATTTTGCTGCTTTAATCATTTTTTTTTCTTCTGATTTAATGAAGAAAAAGGAAAGTGCGGAGTAAACATCACATGTAAAATGGAGCAATATCTTCTTTAACAGTAAATAAAAGAAATTGCCGTCCGATATCTAATCTAAAAAATTCTATTACGGTAATTTCCCATGGGATTATATTGTGATACATTTGTCCAAAGTGATACGTGATTTTCGTGACGGCGTAAACAACTTTTGCAGAAGAACTGGTAATATAATTGATTTAAGAGAGATTTTCTATCAGTAGTATAAGTAGTTATAGATTTGAGAACTACTTAGTATTTTATGTTTATTTAAATAAAAAATTGTAACAGCTTCACTTTTGTGGCGCATTTACAATTGTAACGCCATTTCACATATTAACAAATTAAATAAAACATCGCAGTTTTAATGTTAAACACGTATGTATTTCCAAGTACTACGAACACACTAATAAAGAAATCAGCTCATTTAATATCACCTCATGGAAACCGTACGAAAGAAAACAGCTCCTCTCTTTTTTGTGCACTGTTGTTGAGGTATTCCATTTGTTTTATGTTTATCGAATTAGGCTTACGCTTTTATTTATATCTCATGTCTCAGTTATTTCTCAACGTTTTCTAACATATCTAGTCATACATAAATAAAGCACATATTTCTTAAGAAAAGTCGCGCTTTATTAACGTTGATTTTTCAATAGAATAATAGTTTACGCACAAAGCAATTTAAACCCTTTGCATTTAATTATTGTTGCAAAAGCTAAGTGGGGAAAAAGTCCTTAGCGCCGTAACTATAACAACCATCAGTGAAAAAGTGCAGGGAGTGGGAAACTGATTTTACTTGGAGCCGCCAGCTCTCATTACACATAGTATAATTAACTATACTGCACTGCAACCTTTCTTGTCAAAAACATCGTGACGTCAGCGTGACGTTTGCTTGACGTTAGCCTATGAAAAACGAGCTAGATAAAACGTCACAGCCTACTGGGCGAATTAGAGGAGATCGCTGACTGCTTGTGAGCTCTTATTGGCTCCACCCGTAGTGACGTTCAGTGTCAAGTTAAGTTGCTTTCTAGTATAAAAACGGACTGACAACTAACTTGAGTAAGTCTGCTTATGGTATTTAGCTTTTTCCGAGCTTTAACCTTCCATTTATTGGAGGAGCCGCACTATATTTGCTGAGTCATTTAATTTGTTTGCTAAATTTTAGTTTGACTACCAGTGAGAAAATAATCTTAACGTCCTGAAACATTGTCTGCTAGATTTGTTGTAATGGCGATTTCAGAATGATGATCCCAATAAGTTAGAAACAGATATCTTTTCATGTCGTAACAAAATGTTTGGTTAATTGCTTGTAGGTCTTTTTTATAGCCTCTTACGGATACACGTGAATATTCTAGGAAATTTTAGCGTTCACTGCAATAAGTTCAAAGAGACGCTAAATTTGGCTCAAAAAACAGTTGGGAAAAAATGTGGGTTTACGATGCCTGGTAAATTTCTCATATACTCCTCCCCCTCTGCTATTAACTGCTACTAAGCAGAGAAAACAACTTACACGTAAAGAATTAAATAGTGAGGCAATTGAAAATGAGCATTAATGTAAGAAATGGCAAATTTAAGAGGATTGCGTCAAAAAGGAATGGATGTTTATTTTCCCTTTAAGTGTCAATAATGAACGGTACCGTTATAAGGAATATTTTATTTCGTGATTTTGTACTCAGTTTCGTTCAACAGTTTGCTCATATTAGTTTGTAATAGGGTGGTTTTTAACTCCGCACCGTTCAACAGTTAATATTTGTCATTCTCCTGTCGGCAATAGAGTGCGTGTCATCTGAGTTTAAACCATTGCTCTTCACTATTATACCTCATGGAATTTTTCAACACGTGTCGGTATCTATTCTAGAATCAGAGTGTAAGGAAGAAGATAACTAAGGTACTGCCTAATCTTTTATCGTACGACCTTCCTCGCATTTGCGCATGCCTGAAGTATCTTCTAATAGGGGGGAAATGCACAGTTGCATTCAACCAGGAAATAAAATCTGAAAGAGCCGTTAAGTACGTCTCCTAACCTTTCCCCCCGCCATTAAGTACGTCTCCTAACCTTTCCCCCCGCCGTTAAGTACGTCTCCTAACCTTTTCCCCCTTTTCAAATGGAAGCGTTCATGACTGTCAGGAGCGCCTTCCGAGGTTGGACAATATATTCAGTAAGTAGACAAAGTAGGTTGCTGTTGGAAGCCAACATTTGCCACTTTTATTAATTTGCTCGTTGAATTGAAGATTTTGTTCATGAACATTTCCAGATTGTGACAGTAAATGCCACAATCAGCAATGATCCCAATCAGCAATAGTAAGCCACAATCAGCAGTAAATGCCACAATGCACACAAGTGGCATCAGTAAATGCCGCAATCAGTAAATGCATATTGTGAAAATGTTAGGGGAAACATTCATTTGTTTTGGAGCAAGAAATGGTACTGTTAGCTGTAGAAGGTGCTTCTATACATCATGATACTGGAGAACTTTTCAAGCAAAGCCTTTCTACTGTTTGCGCTCCGCAAGCATTACCATCGAAACTTTAAAATGTCCTCTTACACACCTTTAGCTCTAACATTTTTGTGTAAGATATTTTCGCAAAAAAGTTTAAACTGTCTTCTATTTTGATCCAAAAGTAAAAATTAAATTGAAATAAGAAGTTTCGGAGACATTTGTTTTGAAGGAAATCTTTACGAGAGAGAGAGAAGATAGTTTCTAAACTAATATCTACGCCTTTACATCGTAATTCACTCGGAAGAAAATAGGGCATTTGTTAGTTGACTTCAGCATTCTTATCCTGTTTTGATTGCTTTCAGGTAAAGATTTTCCAAACGCTGGAGCTCTCAAAACTTTCTTTGCTAATCTTTTGATGATACTTTACCTTTGGAATCGCCGCCAGTACTGAGACACTTAACTGTTTTTCATTAATAAGAACTGTTTAGAGAAATGTATGAAACGTGAAAAGAGTTTATAAATAACAAATGAATACAAATAAGTAAAGAACGAGCCGAAGGATTTTATGCGTTTGTTTAAATTTTAATAGTAATCTCCCAAACTAGTGCACTTATTTAAAACATTCTTTCAGACGCCTACGTATATTAGGTGTACAGTCACATATGTTATTGCAACACTTATATAGCAAAGACATCCGATAAAAAATTCCTGTGAATCGTCGGGGAACGTTGATGCTCTGCAATTTCGTCATTCATTCTGACTTACACTATGAAGTACATACAGTTATAATGAAAAGCGAGAACTACCCAGGAAACGGTGCTTCACTTGGAACAAGTTTTAAACTGTTGCCAAAAAATGACTAATAGCAGTTATGAAATTAATTGTTAGTTAAATTAACAAATACAAGGTTGAATTTCAGCAAGTATGGAATTATGATTATGGACTGAAGTGAAAAAAAACTCGTTGTACGTGGTTGATACTTTGAATTTTGCTTGAAATTTCCCTTTGAAAAAACAAGTGACAAAGTTGCGCGCAACAGTTAGTGTACTTATAATCATACATGTATGCTGTCATCAACTTCATTACTTGAAAATGAAGCTGATTACAATAAATAATTAGAAGTCTTTTGTATTTTTACTTTTAGTAGAAATCTTCACGAACTACAATTAAAGTGGCGACCGGGCCTGCAAACTTGTATGACTTATAATACTCTCCAGTTACATTATAGTATCTATTTCAGTGTACGAGGAAGGAAAAACTTTTTTTTATGTGAACCACACAAACAGTTGTTTTATAAAAAGATGTATTGTTGTTGTTTCTGATCCCTTGTTGTCATTAAAGGTATCAAACTAGCTCTATCAGTCCAAAGACTTCGAAACAATGCAAATGCACAAAAGGATTGGAAACCGTTTTGTCCAATTTAAAGTCCACGAACATGAGCAGGCTTACACTTGGTACATGACATAAAAACTGTCATACCCTTCTTTGAGGAGAGAGATGTGACGTGTCAGCTGACGAAGTCCAAGAGGCAAGTCTGCTGGCTCCTGTTACCCTCTAAATAAATAGTACCACCTGCGTTTTTTCTAAAATACCAATGGTGATCCAGAGTTTCTACAAGTCCCGTTTCAGTTTCTTTTCCTCTAAGAAAACCTCACAAAATATGAGCAAATATCAGGTTGAGAATTATGGGAAAAGACTCAGACTATGAACATGAACATGAACATTTATTGACATTATGGACGAAACAGGACGTTATGACACACAGTGAAGACACAAAAACACATCCACATAGGTTTTACATTATTCGTTAACGTTTCGGCGAACGTCTTCGTCCGTTTTGTTCGCTCGCCGTCTCAAGCGCGTCTGCTTCTGCCTGTACATTAAGAGGCTATATTGGGGATGAGGTCAAGGGCATTGCACTTAAAGCATTGCGTCACTTATTACTTAGGAAGAATTGATCTGATTCCAGAGATGATCCAAGTGTTATGCTTATGGCGAAAGGAATTATCCCTAGTAATCCTACAGAATTAACAAAAGTAGCTGCTTTGCCTGAGCTTCTACCATCTCGTTTTCATGAACACCAACCTAAGATGGTATTCATTGGACAATGGACTGTATGTGTACTTCAAATGTGTTGGAGATTTGCTTAGAGTCAAGATGAGTACCCCATCATTGTCACCAACATTCTTCCACTTGCAAAGATGTTTAGTCAGGGGCGGATACAAGGGAGGGGCGATGGGGGCGAGCGGCCCTCCCTTGGGGCACTTTTCACGTTTAATTTTTCGATATTGAAGTCCTAAAAATGCAATTTTATACGAGTGTTATATTTGGGGGAAGGGCTCATCGCGGAAAAAATTCGAAATTGAAGTCTAAATCCTTTGTGATCAATACTTGTAAATTAGTATGCATGATAAAAAAATACGTGAGAAAAATCAATCACCCCTCGTTTGAAACATTTATGGATCCTCCCTTGTGTTTATCTGAGAGTCTACTGTCAGTAAGTATCCAAATAATTGAAAACTCAGAGTCTGTAGCTCCTTCGATAAAGACAAGATCAATCTTAAGTGCAATAAACTAAGACCTAAACACAAAATATAATTTCTGTACTTAAAGCAGTAGCTGAAGTACAAGTTCTGATAAACACACTAATATCAGAGCGATCTTAATCACTAATGATGCCATCAATGTACAGTTGAAGATATTCAGTAGAAATGTGGAGGATGGTTTCAATAGTTATCTGTTTTATAAATTCGGAGTTAACAGCTTTTTTTTGTGTGTGTCGAGTACATTAGATCAGTATAAAACTATATGCCTAAAAATTCTTACCATGGCTAAAACAAGACCTGAGAGAGCAATGTTACTTCCTGCAGAGGTAGAAAATTAACTATATTTTGTAAAACTATTATTCCGATAGGACTTTCATTTTAGTCTTCGGTTGTTGCTTGTTCAATTACCAACAAAATTGATGTAAAAGTTTGGATTCCAGCTAAATTGTTACTTAGTGAGACTTAGACAGTTTAGGTTTCATCCCCAATTTTCTGTATTGTCATTGAGTCAGGTAAGTTTTGTGACAGCATTGATTTACAAGTATTTTATTTTATAATTAAAGGAATTTATCAGCAATAGCGTTTTCAGACTCCTTTTGGTATTTTTTTAATATAGAGAATTTCATAAAAATTAGTAGTAGTTCTTTAAATTAGTTTTTGATTTAGATTTTATGTAATGATGTTTGATAAAATTACTGTGCTTCAAAATTTAGTTCTTAAACACATGTAAATTACTTCGCGTTACTCTAGTTTTAATCTTGTAACTTCAAAAAATTGCTTTTATATGTAGTTTAGAAAATATTTTCCCAAATGCGACAGAATTAACTCTTAAATTAATACAAATGACATTTCTCTGGGGAGAAATGTTCTCAAAATATTAATTCCAATGCAAATGTCTGATGAAAAGTTTCATTAATTTTCTGAAACTTTGCCAATCAATAAGAACATTCAGCATGTTTCTTCTTCTTGACCTCTTTAGAATATTTAAAATTGTTCTTCTCAAAAGCATTGCTGATTAGAGATGTATACGATATCGATTCATCGATTTTCCTCCATAGTTTC
>JAXGGA010005738.1:0-75618 GCA_038373865.1 Uloborus plumipes
TCACTATAGTTACATAGTAGTTTTTGATCAGTTCCCCAACTCACCGACAGAAACAGCACTTAGTAACATAAAATAACCAATAGTATAAAACACATAAAATTCTTTAAAAGAAAAGTGTAGAGATTTAAAAAATAATTAACGACAGAGTAACATTCTGGCCATTTAGTTAATTCATAGTTTAATTACTTGATAAGAAATAGGATTGAAGCACTTTTAAAGGAGTTTCAAAAAGGTATTTAAGGATTTTCAAAGACTCTAGACCAGTTAAAATTCTTTAAAGCATTTCATTTGCACTTTTTAGTTTCTGACGTTTTAAAAGTTGATTGGACAGTCTTACGAAATTGTTAAAACTTTGAAAGACACATCTTTTAAAGAATAAAAATTGATATTAAAAAATACTTATAACGACAATTTTCAATCACTAGTACTGCAGAAAACGAAAAAGAATACAGGAAGGGTAATATTTTTTCTCGTGCTTAACATATTAATAAAGGAATCAATTACAAAGTAACTTCTAAAATACTGAATTAGGTATTTAATGAATAGTCAGAAATGAAACATGTGAGTCACAAAAAATTATTTTTGAAAATATGCTACAAAAAATGCTGGAATATGATTTTTGCATTACGCAGAATATTTTTTTAATCAAGGAGCTGAGTTTCCCACAACTTGATGCCCACCTCCCCATTTGTGTTAAAAACTTTAAAATTCAAAGTTTACAGCTATATTTAACAAAGTTTTCAAGGTTTTTAAGCATTTGTAAATGGAATTTTTTTAAAGTAACATTTGTCTAAGATTGGTGAGCGTCCAACAAAGTAGAGGGTCTGTGAACGTATTCGTTTTTGTGTGGTCTTGTTTATTGAAGACATATTTAGCTATTAAAATCCTTCGAGGGTTACAAATGCTTATAAATGGGGACCAACAAAGTACCCTCTTATTTGAATCAGGGCGGCGAGAAGCAATCTCAGCCTAATCGGAAACTAGGGGTCCGGCGATTAGGAGGTAAAAATCTGAGTGGTGTAAGTTTTGTAAGTTTTATGGGGAGAGGGGGGCGCTGATCAAACTGACAAGTAGCTTGCTTTGAGCCTGAATATATTTGGGAAAGAGAGCTGGAAGTGCTAATGAGAGTCTTGTTTTCAAGTATGTTTTGCAACTAATGAAAATTTGAATTGTCTTTTTTTTTTTTGTACTTCTTCAAATTTTTACTCATTTAATAGTTAAAAGAAACAAAAAAAAAAAAAACTTTTTGTTTTGCCATTTGAAATTTAAAAAAAAAAAAAGGCTTTTTTTTTCTGTTTTACATTGTAAAACATTTCGGGTTTCGGGGGGGGCTCGGGCCCGTCGGGCCCCCCCTCTGGATACGGCCTTGCCTTGTCCTGAACTTAAATTTTTAGGGCGGAAATTCTCGGTGTACCAAATGGAGCTCTGATTTTTGCCGAATCATAAAATGCGGGTTTATGCACATAAAATGAATCTAATAAAAATGATTTTTGATATTTAAAAATTTCTATAATGTCCCGAAATTTGCCGAATCGTCAGACCAAACTTGCCGAATAAAGGAATTTTTGGGAGGTCACATGGACCTCGCGTGAGCTGACGTCGGGGAGCCTCCGGTTTCCAATGGCCCATTCCAGATTCCTTTGCGAAATGTGAAAAAATTATGATAAGCATTAAGCTTTGCGAAATTTGTAAAGATAAATCCTCATCAATCGAATAGTTATAAAAAAATAAATAAATAAATTAATTAATAAATAAAAATAAATAAAAACTAATTAAAAAGAAACAAGGCGCTTTTTATCATTTCATAACGAAGTAATAGTAGCGATGCTGAGTTTCTAAAACTTTTGTTTAACTTCTATCGATAAAAGTTTCACTGATTATATTATTCTCTAATGCTCCCCCAGTGCTTTTCCTTTTATGGGTTTATTTTTTTGTACTACGTTTTGCGTTTCAATTCAAATCGCTTTTTTTTTTTAATTCGAGGGGAAGCGAACATTATAAAATAGATAAATAAATCAAAAGAACCGTTCGATGATTAACAAAAAGAATTACGAATCAGTTTTCTCTATTTCAACTGTGAATTATTTGAATAAATATTGGGTCATTCCATCGTGACTAACGTAACATTCAGAGCTGATTTTATAACTAATTTTACCTGTAACTTAAATGATAAAAAATAATTTTTCGCTGTGTTGGTGGATTTGCAGTGTAGCTGGTGTACATGTATTATTTCTGCTAAGAATTTAAAATAAAATTACTGACAACAGATATTTTTTCAACCAAAATAGCAGTGTGACTAACGTAACATTTTTGCAACCTTGAAAAATAATGTTCATGTTATGAGGCAAAATTTTCTGAAAGTTAAGCAAGTGTTAAAAATTGGCTGATATATCTGAAAAATATGGACTGTTAGCTTTTAAAAATGTTTATTACATTTATTAAATTTTGAATTTTTTTAGTCTTAAGTGTCACTTTTGCTAAAAATGGAGTGTGATTAACGTAACGTGACTAACGTAACCATCGAATAACAAGCAATAGATTTCTTAAATAAAATTTATTATGGGTAATATTATTGATAATTACATTAATTTTTCCTTTTTTTTAAACTTATTATGTTCCATATTTTTATTTATTTATATATTTATTATTATTTTTTTTAATTTTATGTATTTTTTTATTTATTTATTCTGGGGTAAGAAATTGTAAATGGAAAGCTCCCTTTTAACTTAATTGAGTTTGTCAAAGAAAATTTAGCTTTTGCAAACTGAATATTATCAGGTTTGGGCCATTCAAATCTTTGACCTGTTTCTCACATCTTTGATCTTTTGAGCCCTATGTTTGAACTTCCTAGAGTTAACTCGCATTTTTTTTTTTTCAAAACCGGTTTCTTCATTCTTATTAATTTTTTTAAAGTTGATAGATTTCTTCTAAGCTATACATAGGCAAACCCTTTTGTAGCTTCTTTCTCTTGTTGGCAACAAAGTTCTTCACATATTTAACATCTTTCTTGTGGGAAAAAAATCGCGAAATTATCACATTATTATAAAATTAGAGAACTTATTGTTTTGTATTATCCAACAAACTTAACGATTGTCTATGGGATTTAGGATTTCCTATATTAACTTCTATACCTGATGCCAGCTTTTGGATAGATATAACTTTCTTTCAGGGACTGTTGGCTAAAGCTTTTTTCTATATTTCTTCGTTGCCTTTTCCAGTGCTTGACTTGTGAGAAAAGGAGATTCTGCAGATATGGAGGAAATAGTAGTTTGTTTCTTTGCAAGCATCTTACTTATTAATTATTTTGAGGCTTCTCTTTCTTCCTCTTTTAACTTCATACCCGAAATTGTGTTTTTTCGTAAATAACGCAACAATGTTTTTGACATTTCTCTTTCATCTGAATTTTATGGAGGCTATGATTCGCCCGACTTCTTATTTTCCGTTCTGAAGCAGTCAAAAGAGCTATTTTGCCTCAAATATTTCAAATTAGTTTGATATATTTATTTACTCTTAACTGGAAATTTAAATAAACACTAAAATAGTTAAGTTTTTAGCTACATTAATCTTTTTTTTTAATTGTTACCACAGTCACACTCAAACTGTTACGATAGTCACATTCAAACTGTTACGTTAGTCATACACCTAAAATGTTACGTTAGTCATACACCTAAAATGTTACGTTAGTCGCACTAATATTTTTCTATTAAATATATCTAAAATAAATATTTTTGGATTTTCGAGTAGATATGATATAGACATAAGAAAATAAAGAGCTATGGTATTTAATTATTTTTAGTTCAGTTTTCAAATAGAAAACATTGCATTTTTGTGACTAACGTAACATAAAATAAGAAAGTGAAATAATGAAGATAATTAAAATGCTTATCTTATAAACTGAATGAAAAAAGCTGTTAATTCAATCAGATATAACTCCAAACTTTCATAAGAAACCCAGTTCTTTTAAAAATTCACAGAAATTTTAACATTATGCACGAAAACAATGACCAATGTTTTTAGCGTTTACTAAGACTTTTCTGCAGCCGTGTACTTACAGAGCTTCAACATAAACACCAAAAAGGATTTTTCAAAATTTTTGCTAGATTCATATACTAGAAAGTATGTTGAATAAAATGATAGGTCACACTTAAGTCTTTTAGGTACTTTTATTTTTTAGGCTGAGGTTGACATTTCTATGGAATGACCCTATTGCAAAAAGGGCTCAAAAGACGTTACATACCAAGCAAACAGAATAATACAATGATGATGATGATAATAATAATAATAATAATAATAACAATAATAATAATTCAAGAAAAGAAATGTACTACCGAATGAGGATAAAAATCCTCAAAAGGGGAAAAAAAGTACAATTATTGTTCACTTTAAGTACGGAAAAATTATTTCATTTTAACCTTCTAAACTTTGCATCAAAAAAAAAAAAAAAAAAAAAAAAAAAAAAAAAAAAAAAAAAAAAGAAAAGAAAAGAAAGAAATGCGTTCGTCAGTTTTGTTTTTGGAGGGAAAAAACATCAAAGCTGCAAGAAAATTTGTGAGTTTTAAAGGAAGAGAGATGGAAGAAAAACTTAATATTAAACATTTAAAAATAAATAAATAAATAAATAAATAAATAAAAACTAAAAGAAAAGAAGTCAGTGATATTGGAAAATATTTATTCTTCGCGGAATGAAAAAAAAAATGTAATACAAGAATTTATTGGATTTAAAGTTACTAGCAATCTTTTAAGTAAACTATTTTTAACTGTCCAAACTTTTACAAAAAAAAAAAAAGTAAAAAAAAAAAAAATTTGAAACAAAGATTGAAATGATTAATTTATTGTTCATTTATAATATTTGTTCTTTTGCACATTTTAAGAGATACCTTCAGCCATGCTTTATGCAAAAAAAGTAAAATATGATTTTTTGGAGGAGTTTCCCAAAAGGCACAACGAGCTAATTATTTCAAAAGGGGGAAATTCTCAATTTTCCGAATTTTTGGAAGCATTGATTTCCAAAGGTGTGCCCCTGAATCTATCTCCCTCCCCAGTAGAACTCAGGCAATTCATGTAGGTGCATCAGGAGGGAGTTAAGCAATTCACCCGGTTTTGTAAAAATCATATATTTTCATGAAAATTTTGCGTGATTTTTCGGTGCAATTTACAGAGCCTTTGGCAGAATAATCTCACAAAAGAGAAATACGAAATTACTCCCTGTCTTAATTTTTCAATGTACTCCCATCACGATTCAACAAATGTATTGAGCTATCAATTTGTCATGAGAAAAAAATAAATAAATAAAAAACGAATAGCTTGTAATAAATTAACAAAAAATTCACGAAATCGAAATTATTTGCGTTTTAATTTTTCCACCCTCTCAAAAAAAAAAAAATACTCCTGCAACCGTCCAAGATTAAATAGACTTTAATAATGCATCAAGCATCTGACACAGAATTCAACCTATTCCTGAAATATGAAATGAATGATTAATTTCTAGCAGGACATAGTAGCTTTTTTGTCCAAGGATGCATCACAACACGGGATCCAAACCTGCCGTTATTTTACGGATTCTCCCGCGCGATGGCGCTGTTAGTCTTCCTTTTACTTTTATTCTATTCTTTTTTTTTATTTATATTATATTATATACCAGTAATGTTGGTCTAGTCAGGTGTGGTGTGTCCGAGTTTATGTCGACAGGAAATCGCCGGTTTTTGGACGATTTTCCCTGTGTCCGAGTTTGTTTTGGTGTTTGCCGGCGTGCGAGAGCTTCAATATTATTAGTATTTGGAACGTTGATTCAAAATGGTGTGGCATGAAGTCGTGCAGCTTTACAATCACACATTCGAAAATGCTGGTAAGCCTTTCGCAAATGACTTTTTCGGCATTAACCTTGAATTTTGCATTTGATCGTCCCTGCTTTGTACAATATCGTAATGTTTTGTGGGGTTTTATTGAATAAAAATTTATTTTTTGATAGATTTATTTTTTTTTCTTGAAAATGTGCTGTGTGAGAGTGCTAAAATTGCCGGATGATTGCGAGTAAATTTCATTAGTTTTATAATTAAGTTTATTTACCGGCATCAAATAATTTTTTCCCCTTAAATAGTTAAATGCTGATTTTGATGTGCATTGATAAGACGGTGTAAAAACTTATTCGTTTAACGTTTGATGTTTGATGTAAAACATTTCTCTTTTTTTAAAAGACTAATAATTTACTTTCATATTTAGTGGTAGCATTTTACGTCAATGACCTTCTATTTTAGTGCTTTACTTTCACACAATCGCCTGTTGAGCTCTTCATCTCTCTTGTCCTTTTCTCCTGTTTTAGTAAAATCAAAGCATTGCTTTTTTTTTTTTTTTTGAAAATTTTATGACCTCTGTATTAAGATTAAAACTGCAATAATTTATTCACACAAAACAAGTGAGCAAATAATGAGAGTTGCAAGTTCTTTAAGAACTTTTTTGTCGATTTTAGGTCTGATCAAGCATTTTATCTAAAATAGCCGTGCAAATGCTTTGCTAGCAAAATAATTTGACATTGGTATTATCTTTAGCTACAGGATGCGAAAACAAATATTTTTAACATCAAATTATACCAAAACAAATTTGAATGAAATGTACGGTTGAATTTAAGAATTTAAGTTACAGTTGGAAAAATAATTCAATTTTATCAGTGATGGTGAACAAAATAACTTTGTATATTTGCAACCTAAAAGAACCTTCTGGAGCCCTAATATTACCAACTGAAGAATATAGACAGTAAATAATAAGAAGGAAACAAGTAAATAGATGCAATTAAACTAACCTCAAAATTAACAGTGTGGTACATTACAAAAACCTCCATTGGAATAGTAGAATATAAATTTCAGTGATCCATGGCATGGGACCAACATGCTTATGCAAAATTACAGTCCAAATCAAATACTTTCTTTAAAATTCACTGCGAAAAAAGTTCTGCCTTCTGTCCTTACCACCAGTAGCGTAGCAAGAACAAAATTAAGACTGGGCAAATACATTTTGCGAGGCCCTGTGCCCCTCCTCTCCTCCCCCTGCTTCGAGATTGATTCCAGTTCAAGCTATTCAACTATTTTGCTTAAAAAATAATAATTATAAAAAAATAAAACCTTCTCGTACTTGTTAGTCATAAAAATTAAAATGTTATACATTTTCAAAAATATTTGAGATAAAAACACAATATGAAACAATTACATACATTTTGGGGTAGATTGAACTACTTTGAAATGCTTGATATGTTTAATTTTTTGTCATATTTTGATGAGCTATGAAATAAATTTATAACTTATAAAACTGTAAATAAATGCATGCCTGTATTCATTCTGAATTTTATTGATATTACGGTGTAAAAGATCTGCTGTGCATTAGGGTGTATCACGAAATTTTTTTCTTTTTTTGGAAATTCAAGTTGGTAAAATGTTGTCACTATATTCACATAGTTACCAAAAAAAAAAAAAATCAGTTTGAAATTGAAAAATGTTTGGTCTGCCGGGATTGCCTTGAAGTTTCAAGTTTTTTTAGTAAAAATGATGATTTTTTTAAAGTATAAATTATGTCTAATGAAAAAATAATTATTTAAGTGCAAAAACGGATTACTCAAGGAGTAGTCTATTAATAAAAAATGCATTGGAACCAAAATTTAACTTTTAGGTTTCCAGAAATAGTTATGAAAAACCTCTCATTTCTGCTTGTCAGTCATACTTTTAGAATATTTACCCATCTGTAGAATAATTTTTATTATTGTATTAATAGTACAAACATTGCTGTGTACAGCGCTTTGAAATAGCGAGATTGGTCCATTTTTCGACTCAAATAATTATTTTGCTTTACACATAATTTATACATTTTTTAAAAAGAATCATCGTTTTTACTAAAAAAACTTGAAACTTCAAGGTAATCCCGGGAGACCTAAATATTTTTCAATTTCAAAATATTTCTTTTAGTAACAATGAATATAGTGACAACTTTTTGTCAACTTGAAATTTTGAAAAAAAAAAAAAAAAATCTAATACACCCTGTAGGTAAATATTCTAAAAATATGACTGACTAGCAAAAATGTGAGGTTTTTCTTAACTATTTCTGGAAACCAAAAAGATAAATTTTAGCTCCAATGCATTTTTTATTGATAGATTACTCCTTAAGTAGTTGCACTTAAATAATTATTTTTGCTTTGCACATAATTTATAAATTTTTGTAAAAAAATCGTTGTTTTTTCTAAAAAAAACTTGAAACTTCAAGGTAATTCCGGCAGACCTGCAAAATTTTCAGTTTCAAAATGAATTTTTTTGGTAACTGTGAGAATATAGTGACAACTTTTATCAGCTAAAAATTTTGGATTTCTAAAAAAAAAAATTCGTGATACACCCTACTGGGCGTGTGTTGGAGTACATCATCAACATCGTTGGAAACATCTTGATAAGGAAACTTAGAATTTCTTGGTCCAAACAAATGAGCCATCAGACTTATTATTTGGAAAGATGAGGACATTAAAAAGATAAAGAAAATTTTCTTCCAACAGATGTTCAAATGTAGATTTCTTGACTTCTTTCAAATGCTAGATCTAATCAGCCACTTTTGTGAACTAGGAATTTTAAGCTTAATATAACCAAAACAAAGGCTCTTTAATTGATTCTTAAGAGCCTCTATTTTCATCCAATGGCGGTAGTTCTGTTGAGACAATGTAGGTCTGCTTCCTGAATTTCAGTGCAAAGTTTTTGGTGGTAAATCACTGCTTTACTTACAATGTGGAAAGTCAAAAATAATCTTTGTTTTATTGGAAAGTTAGCAAATTGATTTATCTAGAACAACTATCACAGAAGAAGAAAATATAGTCTTAAATAAAAAAAGAAGGAGTTTTGAAGGATTTAGTTCCGAAATGCATGAGTTTGAAGGGCCCTTCAACAAAAAAAATCTAAGTGAAGGAGTTTTGGCAAAGCGTACAAACCCTGACACTTCTAAAATTTTTATTTTAGTAACGCAACAAGCATGGAGAAGGTAAAGATAAAATCTGGCGCAGCGAAGGGAAAAGCATCCCCTGGAGGCCTTGCATTCAACATTATTGGCAATCCTAAATGTTCTTTTGACCAAAACACTCTTCCAGACGGTAATTCTGGTTGTGGGTAACATAAACGAAGCATTCTTTTTGATAATTTTTGTCATAATATTGGAAACATTCAGGTGTCAAACATTAAAATTTTTGACGGAGGGCCTGCATTCCTCCTTCCACTCACCCCAAACATGTGGAAATTCTACTAAGATGAAATAGATGAAAATAACTATAAATGATCTTGCTATGCTTTTCGTTTTGATTTCAGAAAACTTCCATGTCTAAAAGTAAGTGTCCAGCAAAATGAGGCATCCCACCTTCTTTCGACTCAACACTTTTGCTTCTGGGGTGGGTTTCCATCTATTCAACCTCACAATTTCACATTTCACACTCCAGGGTCCCCCGTACCTACCACAGCTTCGTGGTTTAACCGGGATAGGACCCTGAAGAGCGCTCTGTTCTTAATTTTGAACCAGAACCTAGGGTCGAGCAAACCCTAGGCCCAGCATCCCCAGAGGTATCGTTTCACTTGGAGGACTTTGTGACCACAACATTTTTAACGCCTCTCAGCCACCATTAATCAAGACGGTAGATCTTAGATCGGCTGGGATCGAACCCGGGTCCCTCCGGACATGAGTCCGATGCTGTACCGATCGGGCCACCACGGCCCAACCTCACAATTTCAGCAATATCAGGACTCTCACCAAATCACTTTTTTCACTAAAAGTCACTTTTTTTTCATTGGTCACCAAAAGTCACTTTCAAAGGCCAAAAGTCACTTTTTGTCACTTTTTTGGGAAAAATGTTGATTTTGTCACTTTTTTGGTCACTTTTTTTTTTTTTTTAAATCTGACCAAGTGACAAATATCCTTTGAACTTTTCTTTCGACCATCAAAATCGTCGCTCAGTGCCGATACCGTACGAGGTCTGGAGGAAGAAAATTCTTTTTCCCCCTAGATGACCCTATGTATGATGAAACCGAAAAAAAAACAACAGTTCTTTCATTCACCTGTCCAAATGTTCCGCTTTTCCCGCCAAAGTCTGCTGTTTTAATCATTTTGGGCCAATTAGTTCGCTTTTTATCGTTTTGGTCTGATTAGTCCGCTTTATTTGTATTATTTAAACAGAGCAAAAATTGCAGAGGAGAAAGTCTTCTGTAATCACAACATTTTATCAAAAAAAAAAAAAAAAATCAAAGGCTGATGAAATTTAAGCTTTTGTAAACTGCTCTCATTTTACATGCCATTGGTGACTTTTTTGAAACTTTTCCAGTATTTTCTAGAACTTCTAATTTTTAGTTTTAACATTTGTTTTAAAGTTAATTCCAATGTAGAAATTTTCTTGAATTCCAGCTACATGTTTTTTAATTTTCTGATCAGTTCTTTGCTTAATAATAGTTTGTTTAAATGTCTATTCCATTGTCGTAAAAGCATTTTCAGCTCTTGAGTGATGTGTTAGTTGAAAGTATGCTTATGGTATATTTTTCAAGAATTTAACTTATATTATGAAAAAAAAACCATGCATATATATCATGCATGTAATTGGGCTGTTGCTTTCTTTTCATTGTCTGAGGACTATCTTAGTTTATAGAATTTTTTTTTGATTTTATTTACTTATTTTATAGTCAAAAGATCCCCCCCCCCTGCTTTAAAATATGTGATTTGACATGAATATGAAAAATATTTTAAATTGTCAAGGCTATTTGTAGTAAATCTGCAGCCAGTTTTTAAAAATGTAATTATTGTATAGTATTCTTATCTCTCGTCTATAGCATACCTGTTTCTCTTCAGAATTTTGTTTTCAGTAGAATTTTGGAATAGATGCATTAGCAAAATAGTATTTTTTTGCTTTAGAAGTTTATTCTGCAGGACCACCTATGATTTAAAACTATTGGTTTCCTGAATTTTACTTTTAGTATTGGGAACGTTCCAAGTTAACTTATATTTGGAAATTATAATATTCTTTGCAAATGCAATGCACCATTAATTTGGCTGATTGTTTTCAAGTGTTCGGCACATGCTCATTTAGTATCTGAATATTTTCCATACTTTTCATTTTTTTCTTGTTTTTATAATCAAGCGTTCTACAGAATATTTTACCTGCTGTCATAGATTCCAAGTTTAGTAAATTGTTAATATAGTCAGACCAGTGGTTGGAAAAACTAAATTTATTTTGCAGCCAACTGCAACTACTTTGTTTTAAATGTAGTTAACTACAGCTGCAACTACTTTTTTTAAAATGTAGTGACTACAAATTACTTTTGAATTGTAGTCGCTACTTTGCAATTTTTTAAAAAGGAAATAAATAAAAAGTATACACCGTTTGAGGTTTGACCGAAAAAATTCGAAAAATGGTTTGAATAAATTAACGCATTTGAATATAGAATAGAACTAGAAATTGTCTTTGAATTTATTTGTTACTTTTCTTTTTTGTTCCTTTTTTTTTTTTTTTTTGCTAAAATGTGTGCTTTTTAGATTTTTTTAAGAATTTTTAGGAATATTCACCACAACCAATAAAGGATTCAAAAGTTGAAAAATTGAAAGAATTCAACCTTCATTTTTTTTTTTTTGCCAGGGAATATTTAGGAACATGAAAATTATTTGATGGAATATAAAAATTATGATTCCAAAATAAACCAATGATATCAAACAGATAGAATGTATGCATTGAGTTACCGCCCATAAGCCAGGGCTAAGGCAGAACTAGGGGGGGGAGCATTGCTATGGGGAAAAAAAAGTTTTTCTGAATTTAACATTGAACCCCCTAGGATGATACAATGTTATACAAAGATGACATAACAAGCAATTTTTTTGGAATATCTCAAAAATTGTCCAAACTCTGGGTGTTTTTTCATATTTTGACTTTATTTCTCGTTTTTGCATTGCTTCGGAAACATTTTGAACAACAATAAGGAAATAAAAATGTTAGATTAACTTTCTTTGTTGATACAATCTAAGTTAAATATTGTGTAACCTGTATTTGCTATATTATTAATTAAAACATGATTAATTAGCTCAAAAATAATTGTTCTTGTAGAGGAAACATCTACGGAAACGTCTATTATCGACCAAATAATGATTTGTTCCCCTTTGGTTTTATCTATGTCATCTTGTACTGGCCATATCCAATACAAGTTTGAATCTTTTTTAATCCTTTTCATATATTTTATCCTGTATGTATCAGTACTTTCATCTAATTTGCTTATGACTTGACCAACACCCCACTCTCCATCCCAAAGTGCAACAACCATTTCATTCTCATGCACATCTTGCAATGGCAGTGGATCATCTACAGATTCTGCATTTGTATCAGATGTATTGCATAAAACAGCTCTGATATCATCAACAGTTGCAGTAACGTCATTAACTTTATGGCCATATAGGACCTTTAAGTTGCTCATAATTGTCTCGGGACTTAACCCTCGTTGCTTGAAAAGTATGTGGTCTTGTTTTAAATTTCTGAAATCACTTTTAGCTATTTTTACCAGTAATTTCAAAACTTTGCACTTTTCACCTTCATCTTTGAATTTTCCTCAATTTCTTCATAATTAGTTAGAATAATGTTGTAATTAAGTAGAAATTCTTTTTTATGGTAAGCATTTTTCTTTCCTGTATTATCTTCACTGTGTCAATGTCTGTGCTATGCACTGTTTGAAAGAATCTGTTTTTGGGATAAGCTCCAAATTATTTTAAATTCATCAGTTTCTTTTTTCATTTTTTTAAACTCCTTACTTCTGCATTCATGATCAAGAAACAAAAAGTCATTTGAATGCGTAATAACTATTTTCTCTGTTACCCCAGTAAAACCACATGGTCCAGAATGTTTTAAACAATTATCAACATCTCCAAAAACTTTTTCTGTAGAGATATTATGGGTTGGTGCACTTTCAAGCAAGTGCTCTGGAATTTGCTGCCGGACAGGAAATTGATGATTGTTTGAATTACCAAACTCAAATGCATCCCCTCTCTGTCTAGCAAATGCGATTCCACGGGCACATAACATCTGGCAAATACTGTTAATAAGATCTTCATCAGCTTCCTCAAACTCTTTCTGTATTGTTTCCATCCATTCCTTTCATGACATTAGCGTTAAAAAGATATTTATTTTCAATGCTACTAGAGCTGAAATTTGTTTAAACTGATTTGAGCAAACTGCTTGAACTCCAAAACTGAACTAAAGGATTGAAACAGGAAGTACTGTGCTGCTACCTATACCTGAGACAAGTAAAATGTATTTTGCATGGCCTAAATAGAGTCATTCAGTTTAAGATATCCGACTTATTTTGAAATAAAATTACTGTATTTTGCTTCTTTCTTTGAATCAAGTCAGTAATTCAAAAATGTTTTTAAAAGCTTTCTTCATAATTCCAGAATTTCTCCATTTTTACTCATATATTATTTGCTTCTTAACCTCTTCAATTTCTTCATTATCTTTTACTTCTATTTTCTGATCTAAGTTGTTTCTTTATATGAAGCTACAATTTGAACAGCACCATTAAATTCCTTGTACAAACTATTAAAAAAAAGGGAATTCCCAAAATTTTTTTTAAAAAAGCACAATTTTCACAAAATTTTTTATTTCTCCCACTTTTCAATTAATGTTGGGTAGTTTCTCTGCCCATACACAAGTGAACATGTACCAAAGAACATACTCACAGCCAAAATATCCATTTTGATCATCATTGAGTTAACTAACATAAGTTTTCTTGTGACGTTTGCACATACGTTTGTATGGATGTACATTACATAACTCAAAAATGGTACCCTTTAGAAGGTTAAAATCTCATATGCATGGTCTGTGTAGTGCCTTGTTGTGTTCCTCCTTTTCCCAACTAGGAAATATATCTCTAGTATGGGGATAAAAATGAGGTACCGAATTCTCCGATATCCCAATATAGCGCCGTACAGTAAAAAACAAGAAAATGGCTAGAGTTTACTCAATTTTGATAGTACAGAAAAAAAATTAGTGTTTTTGTGATCAGTGAAGCATTTCCAACAATATAGGGGGGTTCAATCTTAAATTTAAAAAACTTCGACAATGCTCCCCCCCCTAGCAGAACTGAAGCAAATGCACCCACAACTCAATCATCTATATACATAAAAGACTACTTCTGAAACCGTATGTCCGGGGTAATCTTCCAAACTACTGGACCAATTTTAACCATTTTTGCACCGTTAGATAGCTACAGTAACAGAGAGCAGGATAAGCTATAATTTATTTCTAAAAAGCTTAGTTTAAAAAAGTTATTATGGAAAATAGTAAATTTCATTTAATTTCCCCATTAAATAATTAAATTTTCAGTGCATTGTTGCAAAAATTTGGTTGCCATGCAACAACAATATTAATAGTAATCATGGTGAAAATTTTGAACCTAGGCTTCGCTGGAGTAAGTATGAAATTTATTGCTTTCTTAGGATTTTTATATTCATTTATGCCAATAATCGCTAACGGGACTAAATAAAAAGATAATTTATTTTGGCAACAGTTAGAGAACAGAAAATGTTTATAGTCAAATAATTTCTAAGTTAGGTACATAAGATGTTTTCACCAATGTAGTCACAAGGATATAAACTAATGATGGGACTTATTTTACGTGTAATGTTTGGAAATACTTGACTCCAGTGCGATTGATTTTACAGGGTGCGACAGAGAAACTTGCTGATTTTAATTGGATGCTAATTAGCAAGGAGTGGTCAGAAAGGAGTGGGAAGAGTCTCATTTTAAAGAGAGGGTCCTGAAGTTTTGTTATCTCATAGTTTAGTTGTCGCCATGCGTTGGACAAAGGAGCAACGAGCGTTCGCCGCCGAATCTTACTTTTCAAATAATCTTTCGGTGGTCGCCACTCAACGTGCCTTCCGAACTCGGTTCAAAATTCAGCCCGTTGTTCCCATTCCTGGCTGGGAATCGACTGTTTTGTGGGTGAAAACATTCAGGGAAAGTGAGAGTGTGGCAAACAGAGGCCCAGGAGGTCAACGGATTTCCAGAACCCTAGAAAACGTCGAAAAAGTGAGGGAGTCGTTTTTGCGCTCTCCCAGGCGTTCGGCGCGTAAACACGCTGCTGCTTTGGGGATTTTTGATTGGACACTGAGACGAATTCTTCACAACGAACTCCAGTTTCATCCCTACAAACTTGCTGTGGTTCACCAGTTGAGTGATAACGTCTCCTTGAAAGGTGACGTACCGTGGCAGCCCGCTCTTCCGATTTGACACTCTGTGACTATTTTTTATGGGGGTATCTCAAATCGATCGTTTACAACGACAAGCCCCGGACCCTGCAACGCCTGGAGAACAACATCCGGCTTGCTATCACCAACATCCCATCAGTCGATATGCTCGAAAGAGTGCAACAAATCTAGGGTACATGAGTGCATCATTAACAGGGGCCGTCATTCTTCCCGATGTAGTTTTTAAATCTAACTAATATAAAAATTCGGAATGGGTACCATATCTTATAAAAAGTAGTAAACTGATACATGATGTACTTTTCCCTTAGTTAACTTTTCAAGTCTGCAAGTTTCTCCGCCGCACCCTGTACCAAGCTTATAACATTTCCGATTTACCTTAACATTATTTGTAGCTTGCATTTGTATTTAAGGTGTGTAATACAGTTTTTTAGTTTGTCCAGTTAGAAAAAATTACCATTGTTTGCAGAAGTAGCCATTGTGTGTATAGATATGCACTTTAATGTTGAAAAATTCATGAACGTGTGTCACTAAAACACCATACCCGGCCGAAACCCGGGCAGGGCTGGGTACCCGGCTAGTATCATCCTAAAAGAGACTCTTGTTTCGTCCTTATTATGGACTCCTCAGTTAGGAATAGCCAATGATCGAGCTGGAGGCAAATATCCTCTTATTGCAGCTAAGATTGCCAACAAACTGGTAGATAAAGTGAATTTATTTTACTAGCGAGCGTCCGTAAACCATGGTGCGGCCCAATGGCTCGAACCATTCACTTTATCTACCAGTTTGTTGGCAATCTTAGCTGCAATAAGAGGATATTTGCCTCCAGATATTTGCCTCATAATAAGGACGAAACAGGATTCTTTTAGGATGATATGATTGAGTTGTGGGTGCATTTGCTTCAGATAGAATGTATTTCGCCAAATGATGTACCTAAGGATCAGCTCATATTTTTATGTTTCTTATTTCTCATTGCGTTTACTGTTGTACTCGTGCAAGATGTGCACCAGTCAGAGTCAATTAAACCTTGTTTCGTTTCCTTCGTTCTCTTTTTTTTTCAATTAATTTTTTTTTTAATTTAAAAGTAGTTTCCAGACATCGCTAAACTACTATTTTTTTGTATTGCACTACTCACTACTGTGCTTTTTTCAGTGGTGCAAGTGCTGCGCCAATTGCACCACACTGCGCCAAATGAAGAATCTTGCGCCATCCTGCTCCCAAACGCACTTTTTGATCGAAATTGCGCCTGACTGCGCCAAAACGGCCGTTTTTCTAGCAAATATCGCGAAAAAGTGGCATAACTTCTGCTTTTGATAACCGTACGTTGTGACGGTTGCTATGGCGATGTTCTGAACACGTGCGTCGCGAAAAATATTCTCCTTATCTGAAATTTCAATCCTTTTGCCTCTTGCAAAAATTTTGATATTTTTCAGAATCCAAAATTATTTTGACATCTGCTACCTCAGCTTAACTTATTTTATGTTTTATTTTGAGTAAAAAGTGATTTATTTTTAGATGCATGTCAACATCTAGCATTTACGTCGCGAACGAAGCTTCCTATGTTGAAGATTTCAATCCAAATTCATCTTTCAAACATTTTAATATTTTTGACAATTAACCGTTATTTTGACAATAAATACCTTCCATTAGCTTGTTTTAGCTTGTATTTTGATAACAAATAATTATTTTTTTTCTATTTATATATCTATTAATTTTTGCAAGCTTGATTTTAATTAGCATTAGGTTATCCATTGCTTCATTTTTTGGAAAACAATTAAAACAATCAAACACATAATGTTTAATTATGGCTTTGTACTGAAAGGCAGTATTTTGAAAAGTTGAATTTGTAAAATTATAATTTTCCATGCTACTAGCAGCAGTGCTCCCATTAGGTCATTAAAGGAAAGATAAAATTTTGATGTTGTACAAAATTCAGAAATACTTTATGGCATCTCATAATTATATCATTCTGCTGTTTAGAAGTTCTAACGTCTTTAAGTTTTGTAACCAGCACAGATTTAAGCCATTAAAAGCAGAGAGAGAAACAAATTAAATGTGAAGCAGTATCAGGGTTGGCAAAGGTGGGCCCAGCCACAGGCAGTATTTTGAAAAGTTGAATTTGTAAAATTATAATTTTCCATGCTACTAGCAGCAGTGCTCCCATTAGGTCATTAAAGGAAAGATAAAATTTTGATGTTGTACAAAATTCAGAAATACTTTATGGCATCTCATAATTATATCATTCTGCTGTTTAGAAGTTCTAACGTCTTTAAGTTTTGTAACCAGCACAGATTTAAGCCAATAAAAGCAGAGAGAGAAACAAATTAAATGTGAAGCAGTATCAGGGTTGGCAAAGGTGGGCCCAGCCCAGAAAAACCCGCCCGGGTTTTTCTGGGCGGGTCCACCAACAAAAACCCACCCGGGTTTTTGTCAAAAGTGGGTTTTTGTTAATTTCTAAGTTATCAACAAATATAGTCAATAATAATATCTCATCTAAATTATACATAAAAAATAAGTAAGAAATCAGGTTTGAGATAATTTTTCTTAGAGTAATTATTTATTTTATAAAATAATTATTATTCCTTCAATTTTCAAGTCATCGTCCAGAAAATTTTCCTAGCTATGATACTACTTTTTGTTGCAAAATACTCATTATTATTATTATTTATTTATTTTTTGATAACAAATTTTAAATTTTAAAATAAATTGAAAATGAACCATTGAGTAACTTCTTGTAGATGGAAAAAATTGCTTAATTAATGTTTTATGATAATTTTGATTCAACACAGAAGTCAAATAATGATAAAATACTGCAATTTTTGCTTTTATTCCGGAGCAAGAAAAATAAAATTTTGCACTTAATTTCTTCTAACCCTACTGCATTTAGTATATGATGATTTTCAAGTGCTATATTTATAGAGGTACCATACCACTGACTTTAAGCACTAAACCCTTTCTTTGATTTAAGAAAAACAAAAAAAAAAAAGGGTCCCCACGCAGTTTATTACTACTAAAATATTATGACAAGCATTTATTAATAAATTTATAATTCTTGAAAGTTCTAATGTTAACCTAGTTTTTTCTTAAAATTATTTAAAAAAACATCAATTAAGAGTCCCCCCTCTCCCCATCTAAAATTAATCAGTTTTAGTTTTGAAAATAAGAAGGGGGGGGATCTTCACTTATCTCGGACACTTCTCTTATCTCAGAAACACACCTATCATTGAGATATGCCTTATAAAAAACATGCAAATGACATGACTAGATATTGAAGCAGGCTACTTAATGAGAAAAGATGATTATTTCCATTAATAAACAAGTGCAAATGGTTTTAATTTTTTAATGGTATAAATTTAAGTTTTTGAAACTTTCACCCCTAAATATTCCTGAATTTATAGGAAAGCCCATGTGCAACAGTTCTTCTATTTCGTAAAAGACAAGTGATAAAAGTTCATAGCTGAAACCATTGTCCAAAGCTTCTTAAATATACACATTAAATATTACACAATTCGGTTGATGATATTATTAATTGATATTGTTAATAATATTAATTATTAATTGATTGATTGACATTGATTAAATACAATTCAGAACTTTAACTTAACAAACATATTTTTATTTGAATGAATACATGCATTATATATCAATACCCGCATAAGAAATAAAATTTTAACATTTAAAAACCCAGAAAAACCCGGGTGGGTTGGGTTTTTGTAGAAAAACCCGGGTTTTTGCCAACCCTGAGCAGTATACGATAGTTACACAAGAAGCTTAATCCAATCAAGAGTCATCAGATTCTTTATTAAATTTAGCAAACCAACGACAAAAAACAGCTGTTAAGAACAATGTCTTGTCTGAAATCGAGTTGCAAAATGGATGTTAGAAGATGCAGAGAAGTTATGAGAAAGAGAAAGAACAGTAGAACAAAAAGAAACTAAGTTAAACTTTTAAATTAAGGTTCTTCAATTTTAAGCCCACAAAATCAAATTTTGCACGATAAAACATAAAAAAAAAACTTTAGTTTCCTTTTCAAGCAAAAAGGTAGTTCCTCAATTTTAAACTAAAGCGCTTTGTTAACAAAAGAAAATCCAAATGTTATTGATAATTATGCAACTAAAAAACAAAAAAATGTCTAAATTTTTCATATTGTCGTGGAAGCTTTAAACCAAACGTTTGCATTTCATTCTTGACCACCACGAATGCGCTCCTAGGTTATTCATGGATAGAATTCTTTTCTAAAAAATGAAAAAGGATTGGTAGTATAAATGTAATTGTAAAAAAGTGGATGAGTTTATCGTTTCAATTTGACTTTAAACGAATGTTCTAATTTCTATAATCCTTGTCTCTGAAATTTGAGTTAATTACAGTGAAACATTTTGCTGTTCACCTATTGAAACCACATCTAGAATTTTTAAACTATAACTAAAATTTAATAATAGATAATCAGTGCTTAGTTAAAATGCTAATATATTTCTGTACCTTAATGCAAAAACAACCAATGTCAAAATTCGTCGAATTGAGATATGCAGGTTCAAAGATTTGAGTCTCCATAGGAATGTGTTAGATTTGGTGTCTTAGTGTCGCTCCACTGCTAAAGCGGTTTGTTTTAAAACGTTGGTTGTTGTATATGACAGAGGATACCTTTCTGTCCCCATTACGATAAAAAACTAATAACATCTAATTTTTGACATTGGTTGTTCTTGCTTTAGGTACAGATTTAAATTACTATAAATGATGTGTTTATCACAGTTACATAGTATCTTATTCAAGCCTGCTCCTAAACACAATTCTGCCGCTCCCAAATGGTATTTTCGCTGCTCCTGAAGATGCTCCCAAACCACATTTGGTCACTTGCACCCCTGTGCTAAAAAGCCATTTTTTTCCTTCATACGCCATTATCCATTTTGTATATGAAAATTCCAAAGGGGGAGTTGATCCAAACTAGTCGATATTATTTTAAGTAGAAGTTGAACAGCAGTTTCATCTAATGCAGTTAACTTTTAAAACAAATTACGTAATGAATATGTCTTTATTTTTAAAATTTCCTCTGCCTATTCAGCCTGGAAGCCATATTTGTGTGGTCAAAAATTGAAAAGTTAAAATATATGCTATGAACTTTAACTTACTGTTATGCAACTGACACACAAACACACACATAGGTACTTTTATTTTAATTTATTTGAGTAATTAAAATTCCATTTAATTTATTATTATTTTCCCTGCTCTTGTTTATGGAAGAGATTAAATATTAAAAAAAAAATTATGAATTAAAAAGTTATTCCTTACAACCAACATTTTTTTTCAATAAATTGATAAACTTATTTACTTGGTTTAGAAAAAAAAGTTTATAATATTAGGAAATTCGTTAGTTTTTAATAGTTAATGTCTAAAGAAGTAAAATTTTGGTAAACTTTCCCTGTGTTTATGAATATTTATAACATTCATTTTTGTTCTGGAAAATAAATTTTAAAACAATAATAACTAACACCTTAATAACTAAGCTGCCTTTTTTTGTTTTCTACTAAAACGGGGAACATACGTAAAGATGCTTTAGAAGGTTAACATTTTTTCCCCTAATTTATAAAGTATTTTAGACAGTTGAATAAGTGAATAATTTTTAAAATTTATTTTATACCGTGAAAAAGATAAAAATGTAAATTAAATTAAAAATGTTGGAACTTGATTGTTGCTCTGCAAAATGATTGGGAAAATATTTACAAAATATAATTTTGGACAATTTTGCATAATTTAAATGACCTTGATTCAACATTTAACATTTTTTATAACATTTATTTTTATGCAGGAAAATAAATTAAAAACAATAATAGTATTTACTTAACTCTCTTTTTTTCGTTCTACACTAAAATAGGGAACCGAAGTAATGATAATTATTATTAGCAGGGTTTTTTTAATACTTTATGAAGTGTTTTAGACAGCATTGAATTTCTGAAGAAAAAAAAATTTAGATGATGTGAAAGATAAAAATTAATTAAAGTGAATATTTTGTTACTTTCTGCAATTTACAGTTATAATTAACAGTTTTGAATAATTCTGCATAATTTAAATGATTTTGATTCAAAGTTTTGAATTTTTATTTAAAAATGTAGCAAAATAAATCATTTTGACCTTATTTTAAAATACGCATTTAATTCTTTAACCCTACAAAACTGAAAATATCAAATTTTTACTGGGTGATTGAATGTTTCTGGACTGGTTTGGGAAAACTGGTTTGCATGGTTGAGACAGCAATCTTTTTGCATCGTGCAAATATTTTAATATTTGCGAAAATTTTATGTTACATTGACATATACTACCTTAGGTTATCACATTTAATTTTTTATTTCAATAATTTATAAAAAAATATTCTTCCCAGTTTACATGCTTACATTTCACCCGCGATTCTGGTAAAATCGCTTCTTTTATTCGACACATTTCAATCCTTTAACATCTTGTCAGTGTTTTAATATTTTTGATGGTTAGAAGCTATTTTAACACAAACTATCTTAAACTAATTTATTTGCATTTTTTTAAATTTTTATTATTAATAAATAAATTTATTTACAAAAACTGATCTAGAGTCAACAAAAAATTGTTTTATGTGTTAAGATTTTAGTCCTTTTGTGTCTTAAAAGTATTTTAATATTTTTCTGACAATTGGAAATTATTTTACTTAGCTACCAAAGACTGCTTTATATTATTTCATTTATTTTTTATAATTCATGTGTCTTTCTTGTATAATAAAAAATAAATGTATGTGCTGAATATTAACAATATGTTAATATTCAGCACATACTTCACAGCAAATTGTATAACTAAAATGAAAGAAAACTACTGAAAGTGACTGATATAATTACAATGACTTATTGTGAACTTAAAAATTGCAGTATTTTGAGAGTTTTAGGAAATTATGTTTAAAAAATTTTAGCTCTTAACTAAAAATGCATAATATGTGATAAACAATGTAGTTGTTTCTAATAATTGCGGCGAACACAGCATTTTAACGTTTTGACGAAGTTTAATTTAAAACATAGAAAACAACAGGAAATTGCCAAATCTTCTGTAGTTAGGGGTGATTGTATTCCGGTGTTTTACCGGACTTCCGGTATTTTCATGTTTGAAAATACCGGAAATAAAATATTTTTAATTATGCTTTTATCTTCTCACATTCGGTATTTGTTTTTTTTTTTTTTTTTTTGAATTTCGGTTATTATACCGATAATTACTTATCATATTCATCGAATAGAAATGTCAAGATGCCATTCTAATTTTTTTTTAACTTTAATAAATTATTGTATTTGCATCCTTTTTTAATTTGATGCCTTCATTTTAAAAAATGCAACCAAGTTGCATCCGATACAAGAAGCGAATTTTTCTCATTTTTGATGCTTATTACCATTAGTTAGGAGACAAATAAATGAAATATCTTTTTATTTATAGTAAAAAATCAGAAATTAAAAAATTTCGAGCAAAATTCTGTGTCCTTTAATGAAAATCAAAAAGTTAAAATGTGAAGCTCTGATTTAATTTTATTTTTGCTTAAATTATTTGGATTGTAAAAGTAATATGTTTATCGTAGAGCTTTTAATAGTAAATCTGAAGTAAATTTATTTCAATTCTTATTCCATTTTCATACTTGTAATGCCTTAATTTTGAAAATTGCGATCTCTTTAGATCTGCTATGAGCATAGGATATTTCTCATTTTTGATGCTTAGCATTCCTTGCTGAAAAGCAAACAAATAACATTTCTTTTTAATTTAATTAAATCATTAAAATAAAAGTTTAAAAAAAATCAATGCCCTTTAAGAGTGTCAAATGTCAAAAACTAAAATGCTGAATCTCAGGCTGAATTTTATTATTGTTTCAATTATTTAAGCTTTTTAATACATACATAATATCTTTAAATTGTATTTCACTTCAGTATTAATGAAATCTTTGACTCAGGTCATATTGTATTGATTAGGAGATTTGTAGGTATTGCATCTAGATAAATTCTCTTCCATATTTTAAGTAACAAATGCAACTTTCACTACTTTATCATGAATATTTTCGCACAACAAACAGTAATTCTGTTGGACTTTTACTTTCTCCTTGAAATATTTTTTTTTTTTTTTGAGATAATTTGTACAACATCAGTGCAAAAGTAACTTTATAACTCATTTACAATTTAATTAAATGCATGCACAATATTTTTACTAAAAAGTATTTGCAACTATTGGAAAAAAATGAAATGTGTGTTGTTTGTATAAACGGCAATTAAATATTAAATATATATAACTAAAATTAGGGTGCTTAATAGATAGGGCCTTGGTTTTTTTTAAAAAAGTCCCCACCCCCCTCCCACACAATTTTCTCTTTAAAACTTTCAGCTATTTTTTCATGAACTCACAATCACCCCTGCTATAGGCATTTGTAGAAAAGGAAGGCGTTATACAACAGAGAACAGACCTCAAAATTTTTTATGGAATTCCTATGGAACCCCCAATGGAACCTTTTCCACCCTACCCGTTATTGAAAATAGAAAAAAAAAATTAATAGTTTGCTAAAAATCTCGAAGAAGCTGCTTTTTTAAAAACTTTATGCCAATTGAGGTAGATCAAGAAATTGAAAAAATTTCAAATTTTTAAGTGCACTTGGCTCCCTCAATGGCACTTTTTCCGCAATATCCATCATCGAAATTAGAAAAAAAAAAAAGTCATTTTCGGCATTATGTAATTGTATCAAACTGTTCATGACAGAAACCTAACCTGGCAGCATTGTAAGGGCAGGGTTCGTACTTCCTTAAAAAACCCTTAAGAAACTCTTAATTCTATCAGACAAAATTAAGGTCCCTAAAAAACCCTTAAAAAGTCCTTAATTTTCGAAAATTTTCCTTAATTTTTAAAAGACTTTCAGGTTTTTTTTCTTTGTTTTTCCTCCACGTGTTAAAAGCTAGCTCTTTAAAATTCATCATTACATTCTTTAATACGCGAGAAAGAGCCTAAACTTCGTCATATATGGGAACTGAACGCGTACTTCGCGGAAAACTGGTTTGCGTGGTTGAGACAGCAATCCTTTTGCATCGTTCAAATATTTTAATATTTGCGAAAATTTTAAGTTTTATTAACATATGCTACCTTAGGTTATCACATTTAATTATTTATTTCAATAGTTTATAAAAAAAATTCTTCCCATTTTACATGTTTTTCATTTCACCCGTGATTCTTGTAAAATCGCTTCTTTTATTCGTCATTTCAATCCTTTAACATCTTCTCGGTGTTTTAATATTTTTGATGGTTGAAGTTATTTTAACATACTATTATCTTAAATTAATTTACTGCATTTTTTAATTTTTATTATTAATAAATAAATTTATTTAAAAAAAACTGATCTATAGTCAAAAAATTGTTTCATGTGTTAAGATTTTAGCCTTTTTGTATCTTGAAAGTATTTTAATATTTTTGACAATAGGGGAGTTTCCTTCAGTCAAAAGTACTACTTTTTGTTACTGAAATTTATAGAATGATATTAAAAAATATCATGGGCTCGGAAAATACTTTAATTTTCCCAACAGTTTATTTTTATTAATTTTTTTAAATACCCTACCTTGAAAACGGGGCGTGGTTTTTGTGACGTCAGTGGTGCACCTAACAGCTCTCTTTCCAACAATACCACCATTTTGCTTGACTTGAGTTGTCCAATCGCAGGAATCTGTGACGTCACGACCTTCGTCATTTCACTACAACCAATTAGATTTCGCGCTTACGTACACCACTGACGTCATGCGCAGATGGTTTTTTTTCGAATAGCATCTGCACACCGGTTAAAATAATTCATAAAAAATATATAACTGTGTCAAAAAAAAAAAAGAAAATGGTCAATTCCTATGTTTTGAAGCATGCTCTTTCAGAAAAAAATGCTTTTGAAATTTCGGAAACTCCCCCATTTTAAATTATTTTAACTTAGCTACCAAAGACTGCTTTATTTTATTTCATTTATTTTTTATTATTCATGTGTCTTTCTTCTTTCTTAACAATATGCTAACTATTCAACACATACTTCACAGCAAATTGAATAACTAAAATGAAAGAAAACTACTGAAAGTGACCTTAAAAAGTCCTTAATTTTCATTTTCAAAAATGAGTATTACCCCATGATGGGGTAATACAAAGCAAATTATGCACAAATAGAAGGGTAATAATACAAAGACCCTTTTTCAAACTTCCCACAAAAGAATTCTTTCTTTTGCAAAAGTTTGTTATTACACACATACACCAGGAAAAAGTTTATATTTAGGAAAGAACCTCCACCAAATCTCATTTAAGAATTTTCTGGAGGGGGGAGGGAGAATAGGGCATATACTCAATTCATTTTATAGGGAAAAACAAAATATTGCTTAAATGCTGAGAGCAACATTGCTTCGATATCGTAACATATCTGAAAGTTATTGACCCCATAAGGTTGTCAACATAAATTATCAAACAAATGCTTTTATTAAATAGAAATGTGATCTTAGATCAACTGCATTTATTCTTCAATTTGTATAAAATTATACATGCTGCAGAGTTGTTTTTAATAATTTTAACTCTTTAAAGAACTTTTTCAACTAGAAATTTTTAAAATAAATTTTGCATCAAATGGATTCTCGTATCAGCAGAGTTTTTCCGAAGTTGCAGAACAGCACAACACTGATTAGTGCATGTAAAAATTTAGCATGTTTAGAAACCAAAAGCTTTCCATTTTTCCTCTATGTTACAGCATGAATTAAGATTGTTAAAACAAATAGAGTAGGAAGAAAGCTTAAAAACAGATAAGTGTAAGAAGTGTCAGAAAAAAGAAAAAACTCTTCCAGCGGCCTTTTTTTACTATGCACTGCTTCAAAAATTAAAACGGAAAAAATACAATACAAATTAACTTAAATTTTGAAAACCTTTGCAAGTCCCAACTTTCACTACAAAACAGAGGAACTTCAATGAGTTGGTTATTAGAATATATCATCATCAAATTCCATCACACCAAGAGTTTCTTACTATACAGGTTCAATAGTCATAAACATTCTTATAATAAATATTTATAAAGTGTGTAAATATTTTAAAAACTTTTTTCTTTGATTAGATTTCAAAAAAGGAGCGAAAGAACATCTGATTCTGGGCCTTGTGCTGCTATCTATTTTATGCTGCATCAACTGCATTCCAGTTCCAGACGTGACCTACCATGAAATACAGAGTTTAGGTGGACACTGCTTCAGCTTAGATAGATGCAAGTACCACCGACATCATGATAAGCTAAATTTCTACAACTGCAACTGTGATGAATCTTGCATGCAGTTTGACACATGCTGCATTGATGCACCTTCTCGGTCAAAGAGAAATAGTTCCAACAATGCGCCAAATTGTATTAATACTTATGGGAATTCCGATCATCAAGTGTTTGTGATTGACCAGTGCAGTCCTAAATGGTCTGGTGATGCTTCAGCAAAAGAGCTTTGTAGTGGAAATGGCGAGGTGACCAGCGACCCTTTCCAACTCATTCCTGTAACAAGTACACAGTCTGGAATGACATATAAGAATTACTTCTGCTACAGATGTAATGAAGAAGATGAAGATGTTCTACCAATTTTTTGGCTAGTCAGATTGAGCAGTTCAAAGCCATTTTCAAATTCATCGATTCCATCACTGAAGTATCATTCCATCATGAATACATGGATGATAAAAGATGAAAAAAATAGTTTTGTTCCTGTATCTTTGAAAGTGGAAATACCACCAGTAGCTGAACGTTTTGTTAGGAATTGCAGAGGAAAAGTTATTTCAGATTGCTCATTGGAATGGAACGATGAAATCATGCGAGAAAAATGCTCAGCTTACATGGGTTTAGTAAGCTATTCAAAGAACAAAATGATCATCAGATATCGAAACATACATTGCGCCATTTGCAATTTCGAAAAAGTTCACACTAAAATGTGCTTCGATGAGCTAAATGAACTGCGCAGAGCAGGATTTCCAAATTGGTTTCTTAGAATGCACTTTGCTTTGCTCATAGATATTAATTTCAAAAATGGAGAAGATGTAGGTAAAGTGCATAAATGTGACACAAATTCTGTTTATGATCCTTTTGGAAAAAAATGTAGAGTCTTAGGATGTGCACTACCCGGGTTTTCTATGAAAAATGGAAAATGTGTGAAACAAAAAATTCCTGTTGGGACAATTGAAGGAGTTACGTACTCATCATAAACCAAATTATGAGTATTAACATTAAGTACTACTGATATAATCATTACATAATCTTCATTCTTTGTTTCATCTCTCAAAGACATTTTCAAACGCATTTGTCTTAATCGGGTAACATTCCTCGTTGCATGAAGCTACAGTGTTTCAGCATGAGCTCGACCAAGGCTTTACAAGGGAAGTGTGAAATGCATGAAAAACTAGATTTCTAGTGAAATAATTAAAAGAACTAAACAAATATTACTCGAACTATGGGTGAAGATAAACTGATTAATTCTTCTGATATAATTCTAAATGCTCAAAGAATCTTCTGTATTATTGAAGCACTATTTTGTGTAATAATAATGACGAAGATTAAATTTGTTTTTAGAAATGAACTGATTACACTTAAAAAATATTCTTCTACATAACTGGTGATAAGAACTGACAGGCTATGTGCAAAATGCTATGTATTTAATAGTACCAAATATTATATTTTGTACAGAACATTGAAAATCTGTGTTTATGTAAGTGTATTATATTTCATTTTAGATTGTTAGGTAAATAAATATATTGTAATAAATGTGTTCATCAAATAATAAATCAGTGTAATACAACTAATGAATATTTTTTAAATGAAGTATGCATTTTCTGTTCTTTAACATGACAACTGTCACTTATAGAAAAGCTTTAAATATTTTACAAAGGAAATACATTTTTCTATAATTATACATGGATATTTATTTCTAAATCAAATTTTTCATTTCAAGCTATTTGTTTCAAATTAATATTGGATAGCTAATTAAATTTGAATTAAAGAATAATTGTATAAAAGGGGTATACCATAGCATTTCAACATCATATTTATATCGCTGGATAAAACGTCGATTTGAACACAATTTGAAATGCATGTTAAAGTTAAGCATTTTCATCTAATAACAAAAAATATGGTAATCAACTTGTCAAATCAGCTTTAAAAATATTTTCTAAAATAGGTATTAAAATTATATATAAATCAAAATGAAGTTTAAACAAATGTTACTTCAGAACAAAATATTTTTAAAAAATCATTTTATTCATGACACATCTATGAAGAACTAAAGATAGCAACATTCTGATACTTTTAGAAAATCAAGGTTTTAAGTGCAATTGAATTTTAGATAGATGCTACAAAAGTAAAAAAAAAAAAAAAAAAACGACTCGACATCTTCTATAAAAATAATTACAGTTTACTCCTTTGTGCCAGATATATAAAATCGAAGGGGAAGAATGCTTTTAAAGATTAGAGCAAAATACTGTAGTTTACTGGAGTTTTTTTTTGTACTAATATTTGTATGCTTTACTTCTCATGAACACTGCAAAGAAATTTGAATTGATCTAGACTAAGCATTGGCATAAAACCGATACTCTGATACAAGTGATACCAGGAAGAATAAAAATATGAGGGGAAGCACTTTTTCCCCTGTTTATCCGAACAAAAGACTAGAACACTAATTCAATGATACCAACTTATATTTATTTTTATATTATATACTTATATTTATAGAATTATACTTGATATTGCTGTAGATCTCTCAAAAGGTAAAGAATGCAGATTTAAATTAATAATAATATTTTTTTAATTTTAACATCTGACTTTAAAATATAGAATTAGCCTATTCTGATGATGAACAAAAAATGATCCAGAGTTACATGAGCCAATTATCTCATATGTCAAGATTGATTTTGTAACAGTAAATATATATCTCTTTCGTTGGATTGTCTTAGGCTCCCAATTTATTCCAAATGAAACAACAATATTTAAACATATATAGACATAATTTTAGGAAAAAGAAAATAATTAAGTTAAATGAAACAATTCCAAATTTATTCTTAAAATTTTAATCATAACATTTTGTTAAGTTCCAACTATATAGCTTAAATTGTTTAAAAAACTAATAAAAATTTCGAGAAATCGAGTTTTTTAGTTATCAAAAATTTGAAAATAGCAATTTTAACTTTATTTTTCCATACAAACTTCAAGTTAAAATTTTACTTTCAACTAGCTGCCTTCAGTATCCAATTTAAGCATTTCATTGGTCATGGTTTAGAAGTTAACAAGAAGTTCTGTCAAGAACTAAACGAGCCTACTTTCCCGTACATCGATATCGGCATTCTAGCATCTGATCATTATTCTCTTGATTATCTGAGACTGAAAATGTCAAAGATACCTTTTTAGCACTGAAAGCTGATTTATAAAAGCAAACTATACCCCATCATCAGATGAAATAGACACGTAAAAAATAAATAAACGAATAAATAAAGTTTTGTCGCACCTTTTAAAGAATGTAACTGTTACAGTTCTTCGGTAGAAAAAACCCTCAGTTTTCAAAAAAATAAAATAAATAAGTAAATAAATAAAAGTACAAAGAGCATCAAAACACATTTTATCAAAGAAAGAAAAAAAAAACTCGCCCGTTAATAAAATGTCTCGAATTTTTTCACTTTTAATCCGTTACCAGTTGTTAAATATAAATAAAGCATAAAATGCCCTCGTGAATGAAAAATTTTTGTTACAAAAAAAAAAAAAAAATCGTCTCCCAAAAAAAAAATAACAACATAACAATAATAAATAAAATAAAACAAATGAATAAAAAAACAAAAAGTAGTCTGCACAGTCAGTCATTTTTTTCTGAGCCTGCATTTCCGCCATGTTTGCGGAGTCAAAGTCGATATCAGAGTCCTCACAGAAGATTATTCAGAAAAGTACTTTATAAACATTATTTATCAAAACCATTTTCTAACAAAGTTAGTTTGAAGGAAATCCGACTTTAAGTTCAGGATCAACATTCAACTTAAATTCCCCCTAGGCGCTAATGTTTAATTTTTTTCTGCACGGTTCAATATTGAGCGAAAAATTATTCAAATCAAAAAGCGAAATATAGGAATGAGCCTGTCCGAGATCTTTCAAACAAAAAAAATTTATTCCATTCAGACGGTTCACTCAAAAGTTATTAGGTGGGGAAAGGTTGCTTAAGCGGTTCAATGTTGAACGAAAAACTGTTCAAATCGGAAATGCAAATACGGGAATGAAGTATCCTTGATAAGATCTTTCAAACAAAAAAAAGTTTGTTTAAATCGGACTGTCCACTCAAAAGTTAGCATCATGGGACAGGTTGTTTGAACGGTTCAAAGTTGAACCGAAAATCGTTCAAATCGAAAAATCAAATATGGGAATGAGCTGTACTCACCGAGCTCTTTCCAACAAAAAAAAGTTTGTCCTAATCGGAATGTTCATTCAAAAGTTATTAGGGGGGGGGGGGGACAGACAGACTGACCGACACACAAATTTCCCATCTCGATACCCTACTTTCAAATTTTTAATTTTTCGATATTCATTTTACCTTTTTATTTCTTTTTAGCTTTTTTTTTCCGGACTTGGCGATATTTTTTTAACTTGGTGATATTTTTTTAGATGCATTAAGCCACTTTTAATACTTTTTTCGTCTTTCTTTTATTTTTAACGGGAAAGTAGGCTGAAAACGGGCAATGGTGATAAACACGTTTTCCCATGTTTGCTTGAAAACTAGTTGGCTACAAGAAAACTCTTTCTTCAAAGTATGGAAGTTTTTCCGAAGGAAAGCGTAGTAGAGCTAAGCTCCTTGGAACATTTTAAGATAAAAAAGACTACAGACCACCCCCCCTCTCCTATTATCTCAATCCAATAACTGTTATTATATTTCCAAGAAAAAGGGCTGAAAAACTAAAAAAAAGGTGTCTTCAGAACTGGTTCGACTGCAAAAATTGTCAAGGAAAAATAGCAATTCTAACTTTCTTCTGTGAGAAAAGTTCAACATATCAAGGGTTTGGAAAAATAAATTTTTAAATAACTATTGGGGAAAACACAAGAGTTTTTATATAAAATGCAGGTGATTTTTTTATATTTTTTGAGATATCATGGGTTTCAAAATAAGAAGGTTTGAGATATCAAGGGTTGACTGTACTAAAAAGTTATTGTGAAAGCAAAGATACATTGCACATTAATCATTTATATCAGAAATAAGAGGTAACAGCTTTCTTGGACTTTGAATTCGCTTCATTTTAATTTAGTCAAGAACTTTCTCACTTGTTTTGTCATAAGAATGTTAAGTCTGCAAATTCTCAGTTTAATTGCACTAAAAATTTATATCCTATTTTTTAAAACCAAAAATCAAGAACATATTCAGAACCTACACAATTTTCTTAATTTTACTGCAAAAAAAAGTTAATTTATTTTATTGCTAAAAATGTTTGAAAATCTCTCATACATGCTAATGAAAGAAAACTTTACACACACTGTTCAAATACCCTTAAAAAGTCAAAAAAAAAAAAAAAATATATATATATATATATATATATATATATATATATATATATATATATATATATATATATATATACATTACACATGTTTTATATCATGAACTCTTCACAACAAAATTTATTTTGAGCAAATCAGCCATGTAGTTTCAAATCTATAATTGCCTTAAATTTCTCTGTACGCTTTTTTTTTTTTTGAATGTTTCAAAACTGAGAAACTAATTTTTTAAATCACGAAGTGAAATATCAAAATGAGGTACACTGACTGAGACATTTCAAACAAAAATATATTTGTTTGAATCAAAGTTTCTTCATAAGATATTAGAATAAGAAAAACTGACTGACCAACAGGCAGATTTCCCTGTTTCAAACCCCTCTTTCAAAGTTTTATTTTTCAAATACTTCATTTATTTACGGCTCTTTTTTTACCAATACTTTTATAATGCATTAAGTCCTTTTTCATCCACTTTCCTCCCTTACTTTAATAAGTAGGCAAAAAATGGAGACTATTAGCTAGAAATTCATGTGTATGTTCATTGAAATCAAAAGGTTTGAAAAGAATGAAAATCACATGCAAAAAATTAACATTACATAAAAATGCATACTTTTTAATGATGTATGAAAGTATTTTTTGCTTTCACAATATTTGTAATGGTTTGGTTTTGGCAATAATGATTTTTGCAAAGCCTTGCCTAGATTAATTCTAAGTTTTTCTTTTTATCTTTTTCAGCCTATTAGCCAAAAACTTAGAATAGAAACAAAAATACAGTGACAATACAGTTTTATTTAAATACATATTACACATAAATTGAGTCTTTTTTATAGTAAAATAAATTTTAAATTAAAATATTTACAGATAAAACACTAAATAAAATGATCACATTAAAATTTCTTATCTTAAAAGATTGAATGTTCATACATTATATACATAGCTAGTTAGAACTAATTTAATGACTTCACAGATTGAAGTAGTCCATTATTACAAATACGAAGAAGAGTGTCAAAACAAATAAGGTGATTAGGCTTAACATCCCCATAGATCCTGAAACAGATAAAATAACTTAGGGTGGTAAAATAATTCATAACAATTATGAATTTTGATTTTCAGAAAAATATCTACAGATTTAGGATCTAAATTTAACAGTATTCATGCAAGAAATAATGAAAGACAAGTATATTTTTTTCAGATCATCAAATAGTAAGTCTTTGATATTTTGCTAATAGGTAAACTAATTTTTGCCCATTTTTGAGTGTTAAGGGCGAAAGGGAATGAGTAATATGTCTTTTTCCAATTATGTTATGCAGCAATTTTTTATTATCTGCTTTTGGTTTATAATACTTCTTAGTTTCCTTAATAGCGCACAATGAAAACTTAAGTTACATAAAGACACGAAAGTAGCTTCTTTAAATTTCAAATATGAATCCCCTCTCAATGTTCACCAACTGCAAGAAAGTTGGCAATTGAAAAGTGATGCAAACATATAAGGCTCCAGGGCATTTATAGGAATGAGTTTTAAAAACAAAGTTTTATTTCAATCACATTGATTGCCCAAGTACGAGATAGTTCATTGCATGTTATTTTAACTGACAGAATCGACTTTGAGTTAGCTGGTAGGTGATAGATTTGCCGTTTTCGCAGATTTGAATTTATGTTCAGTAGATTGATGTCAGAGCATCTATAAATATTTGGCTTCTGAAGAGGTGTAGGAATGTGGGGCAAAGTGAAATGGTAAAATATTTTCAGTTTACAGCTCCACCTATCTAGCAATATTTTAACTAAGTTCCTAGACATATAGTTGATTCCTGTCAAAAAATAAGTAGCTCCAAAGATCAACGAAAAAAATTATACAAGCCATTTTCAAAATTTGATACCTTTATTGTAATATTCGTGGTTTTTCAAAAATATTTCTTGTCATTATAAAATGATAAAATTTTTGTAATTATCATTTAACTATTAATTGAGATCTACTGATGTCCAGTGCAGTCCTTATTTAGTTTATATTAGGCATTTTTTGATTTTAAATGTTCAATGTAATTTGTCAAGTGCACGCGGGCAAAGTGGATGGGGCAAAGTGAAATAGTTCATTTCGTTTACTTATTCATTCATTTATTAAATCACGTACGTATTTCTTCATTTATTAATTTATTTACATTCTTTTACTTAATTATTTACTTATTTACTCATTCATTAACTCATTTTCTTATTTATTCTCTATTTTATTCACTCATTTATTTTTTCTCATATATTTTATTTCTTTATTCATTTGTTTACTCATTTATTTTCCATTAATAATTATTTTTTCCGTTTTTCTTTGATAACTGTCAAAGATGAAAATAATATTTCAACGAAAGTTGTACTACAAATTACATTATTCCACCTTTAGGTACAATTGTTCTTAGAATAATTCTTAGAGCAGGTAAGTAAACTTAACTATTTCACTTTGCCCCATATTCCCCAACTAGTAAATCAAAACCAGCTGACATGATAAATACTTTTTCTAGCCCAGCGCATATACTATACATTTTTGGTAGCCTGACAGTCAACATGTTAAAGTACTTTTATTTATTAACTGAAAACAATTACCTCTCATTGGAATGTGATGAATTATGATGTGATTATCAACTGATATGCTTATTAGTGATGCTTCATGACCACCAGTAATCCTTCTTGACTCCTCACTTGAAGGCAAAAATTCTAAGCCTGTCACAAAAATGCTGTGCACACGATCAATATTATAGACTAGCTGAAAAAAAAAAACACATACTTCAGAAAAAAAATTAATCACATATCTGTGTGAATAATAAGTTTTTAGAGTTAAATTTCAACAAAATCACAAATCAACTTTTTAAATTTTTGTAACTGATATTATAATTTGTATAGTTAGCAAGTTGAATGTTATGAAAGATTAAACAATATTTCATAGGCGTGTCATTTATGCACTTCTTTTATAGTCAAGTGCATCACTTGTTGTGAAATACTATAATGATTAATGAAACTCCGAAAGACTTCCAAAATGATTATGTCCTATCCATAGCTTGTCTTATCTGAACAATAAACAACAATTGCATAGGATCAAAAAGGTAGTTTGTCTTAGGAGTAATTCAATTAATGCCTGTTCAATTAATGAGATTTGACTGTACATGCATTTTAAGCTGGAATATCTCTTAAAAGTCACTAGATGATACTGTGTGTCTATTACTCTTGAACTTAAAAGAAATCTTTGAATCCAGACACCCAGTTAGTTCACACCATACATGACCCTGGTGTTTGCCCAACTGCTGGATAGGGAAAGAGGAAAATTATAATGAAACATGGTTTGAAATAGTTAGCCATATATTTTGCAACTAAAAATTTTAGCTTGACGAACACAAGTTAAGATATAGCCATCACTTTTGAAGCCAAACTTTTCATTTAAAAATTTATTTGATAGTTATATTATGCCTAATTGTCTTTTTTACTAGCTTTATACATTGCTTTCAATATTTTCACATATTAAACAGACACCGTAGCTTAACCCTCTTTAGGTTTTGGACGTCTTATCACGTCCATTTAGCATGTAATTCTGGAACTGCCGAACCGCCAGGGGGTTAAGCTACTTGAATTACCTTAAAAAATATGCTTAAGAAGCACATTTTGGCAACTATGACAAAAGCTAGGTGCCAATCATGCCTAAATACTAATTTTGAACCAATGGAAACAAACTAGTTTACTCTTTAATTTTTTATCCAATATAAATACTCATAATTATGACATCAGTCAAAATATTTTATTAGTCTACTTTTTTTCAAATTTCGTCATGTTTCGTTAGTTTTGTCCAGTTTTCTTACACTGTGTAGCCTTCAGAGACATTTCAATGTTAAGTCCATTGGGCACAGACTTAACATTTTGGACTTAACATTAACATCCAAAATTGGATCTTCCCTTGGTATTTAGGAAAAATTTTGGTTACAGTTCATTCTGAGGAGAAAAGAGTTATTTATCAGAGGTAGAATATTATTGCATGACAAATGAATAAATCAGTAATGTAGAATTAAAGTGGTTATTAATTTTCTGAAAAAAAAAAAAAAAATTGTATTTTTAAAGATTCTGATACAGACACATGGCCAGATACTGATCTAACTGAGAGATTCACTCCATTTCATTTTTCATTATTAACTTGATTTCTTCTTGCAATATTTTTCTTAATGTTTCACTTCAAAATTTTATTACCATAGTTTGTCTACTGAAACATTAGAGCACTTAAAATGCTTTCAAAAATGATTCCTTAAGCTAAACAGGTTCTGTAAAAATATTATCGAGTAAAATAAAAGGATTATTATGTTCCAATTATAACAAAACAGCAACTTATGAAAAAACTTTGAAAATATACCAAAAATTATGACAACAGGAACATCAAGTTGCTTTTTTGAAATTTTTACCCTTAGTAACAGAAAACACATGCCAAGTATGAAGATTTCTATCGCTTTCATTTTTCAGGTTGCCATGAAATGGTTTTAAAGGGAAGAATGTAAACCTATTGTTTCATTGCTTACCTGCTTTAAAAGCTACACGTAAGACATTTCTAAAATATCTCAACTAAAAGTAACAGAGAGAACAGCTTAAAAACATTAACAGGTAAACTTCTACAGTTTACACATATTTCTGTTAGCTATTAAAATAAATCTAGTATTTTCAAATAAAGTAACATACCTGTAAGCTGAAAGCTATATACATTTTTACACTTCCATCTTGTGTACCAAGTCCAATAAAATGTCCATTATCACTGTTAAAAAACACTACAATCAATTTTACACCACACAACAAAATTTTATACTTAGAAACACATTGCACATTTTACGAACAGTCTGTTTCTATCATTTACTAACAGATGAATTTATAAAACTTTAATAAAAGCAAAAACAAAAAAAGTTTAAACTTCAAATTACTTGAGCATAAAAAATAAATTTTAGGATAAATAAAGTATGTTGCAAAACATTATACAAAATAATTTGAAGTATGTCATATTTCATGAAGGCATATTTATTAGGGTGACGACAGTCGAATTTTCCAATTATAGAACTACTCCAGCAAAAAACAGAGTCAAAGCGCGAAATTGAAAATCATTGTAAAAGCTTTGAGTAAATCAATTAAAAAAAACTGTATTTATTAACAAATAAAAAATGGCAACGGACAACAATTTAATAAAATCATTGGAAGTTTTCCGATGTTTTGCCAACAACTAAATCGCTCGAAAGCAAATTTTTAATTGGATTTATCTTTCACATTGTTTATTTAACTAAGCGGAAAAATATAAAGGATGAACATCCCTTTTAGCGTTTGATGCCAAATAAAATCGGCATTTATCTCCATTTTGGCTGCATTCTATACCAAGTTTCACTAAAATAGCATCAATATTTCTCGAGATAATAGTTGCAATGAAAAATAGAGAACGTTCGATTGCACTACCACCCTTAGAGATATTAGCACTAAAATTTAATCGGTTCTTGCACCCTCTAATGCCTACCTGAGGATCAATTTTTGTTTGATTCCGCTCATTACTTTTTGAGATATAGCAGTCACAAGTAATGAGAATACACGTTGGATTGCTCAACCTCCGTTAAGATATTGATCCAAAAATTAAATCAGCACCTGTACACTATAGGGTCTACCTATAAACCAATTTTTGTTTGATTCCCCAGTTACTTCCTGAGATATAGCAGTCACCCATTTTTTAATGTTTTTTTCACGGTCGTCTGCCATCACTTTGGGACCCGCCTGGACGTCTGCCATCACTTTGGAACCCGCCTGGATGTCTGCCATTGTGATTTTTCAATAGTACTAATCGACCACTTTAACATATCAAAAAATAAGCTTTGTCTAAATGACGTAAATTTTTGACTTTTTATCGGTCCTTACTGGACATCTGCAACCACTTTGGAACCCTCCTGGACGTCTGCCATTGTGATTTTCCATTAGTACCCATCAACTCCTTCAACATATCAACAATCAGCTTTCTAAAATGACGCAAATTTTCATCTTTTTTTGGCACCTTTCCCGCCCTGCAACCCCTATAGGAACTCTCGTTCAGCTTAGTGAGTGTCTATTCCGTGAACGGCAGGTATAGGACATTGTCTGATGAAAAAATGAAGCTTGCCAAAATACCATAAGTCTGCCGGCTACTGGCTCTTAGACTATAACTCCTAAACACTAATTATTCTGAAAAACTTCATAACTGAGTAAATGCCTTCCGATCAGGCAAAAGGCTCGAGATTCAGAGATTTTTTAAAAAAAATTTTAAAAAGAGAAAATTTACAAAGCATTTAAAAGTCAGCAGAAAGTTCAACCATAGTGCGGGAATTTTATCACGTCCTAAGGTAAACTACCAGGTAAAATTTCTAGCCTGTGAGTTAATTATTTCTGCTTAGGAAAAGAGATTCTAATTTTGATGTTCGCCAAATTTTAAAATCCTTAGTCAAAGATTTATTTTAACCCATTTTAATGATAAATATTTCTCTTTAGAAAACCTCATTTAGAAAACAAAGTACAATTTAATAAAATATACAAAGCAAGTATTTACTTATATTTTAAACATGTAGCACTTAGCCCAGAATACCATATATACATTTTAAAAAGTGCTTTAATATATACCTTATTGCCATAACTGATAGCATATCAGAACCCGCTGAAACTATCTTCTGCAAAGAAAATTGCTTTGTGTCCCATTTACAAATGTATGATTTTGCTGGTGGTCGTTTTCGAACAGCAGGATTTAGAGTTGCAAACACAGCGAATTCATTTGTATTTTCAACTATTCCAAATCTAAAACAAAATTTAGAAAATCAGGTTAAAATGTGAAGAAAAAAATACTAGAATAATACCATTAATAAAATTTATTTTCATTTAATTTACATGTTAAATTTGCACTGGTTCACAAGCTAATTTAGAAGTGACTTATAAAAGAAAAAAAAAAAGTAAAATTACATTTCATGATCTTTTTTTTTTAAACAAAAACCTATAGTTGCAACCAATTTTCTGAAATGTTCTCTGGAGAGTTCAAGCACTTTTGAAAAATTTTATTCGTTAAACCATCACTAAAAATAAAATGAACCTTCTTACAACAAAAGATGAATAATACATTATAGAACTATTCCTAAAGAACATACACAAAAATTAATTAATTGCATTGAAAATAAAGAGAAAATAAGTACATTAAAATAGCCTTGGTTTCAAATATTAAAGTCATTCCAATGCAAGGTTACCTATAAAGAAAAGGAACTGCCAACTCAAAAATAACTTCCAAACAGTAAAATTTGCAGATACGCGTTTTGGAGTCACAAAGAGAACATATTTCAGTGCAAAAGATAAATGAGGAGATATTGCATGCATAATAAAAGTTAAGAAAAAAAACTACTTCACATAAGCTTATTTTCTCTACATGTAATTCATTTTAAGGCTTGATAAAATAAAAAGGATCTTCAGGAGGCCCTAGATCAATAGTACTCAACTTACGGTCTGTGGGCCACATGCGACTTTCAGAATTGACATACATGGCTAGCTGTTTTGCTTAGCGTTTCAAATAGAAAAAAGAAATTAGTCCCAAATTTGGACTCAAGTATTCAGAATTTTGTTGCTAGAAAACCTATGCAAAAAAAAAACATCAAGTAATGCTTACAGTAATTATCTGCAATCTCCTATCCTTTATAATACATTTCCATATTAATTAGAAAAACATTAAACATTTTAACATTGATCTGGCAAACAGGGGTCATTAATATCTTTTAAACCCCTATAAATAGAAAAGGTCGTGCATCATTATTATAGAGCAAGCGGAAATATATTCAGTGAATGATTATTGCAAGCAAATTACAAGAACTGACCAGTCACCAAGAATTCAAACATAAAAAGCTATTTTAGAAGAGTTCTGATGTTAGCTATACAGTGTAATGATTATCTAAGTTCTCACCTACAGCTTCTGAAAATGTATTTTGAATCACAGTTTGAAGGTAAGGTGTACTTTAGTTCTGTTATCAGAGATCCATCCTTTATATTCCAGATTTTACCATGGCCATCTCTTGAAACACTGACTAGCTGAAACAGAAATGCAAGTTTCACAAAAGTAGAATGTTGTATTGGACAAAAATTACAAGTTTTATGTGAGTTCAAGGTCACTTTTTTAATCTGTTGAAACTACATCTTGTAAGAATTACTTGAAGTAGTAGCTGGCATTTTAAAACTATACATACATACAGGGTGTTTATTGGGTTTTGCACTGATAAAGAACATTTATTTAAAACAACTTAAGATGCAAATACACTTCTTTTTATCTTTGGTTTCATCTTAATCTCATCAAGTTGCGCACTCTTCCCCTCCCCTCATTAGTACAATATTGGCTACAGGCATGTAAGTGGTGCCAACATCAATTAAACTAAAAATCGGGTCTATAAAAGAAAACCTCCAATGGGTACTTAAGGGGTTTTTTTTTTTTGGTTTTTTTTGGAGGGTCAACATTCCACAACCAGTGGTTTTACCACATATTTCCAATTTTGATTTAACAGTTCATATCCATACCATAACTGTTATGTAGAAGTGTGTTAGCAATGTGAAAATAAACTTTTCATGATAAAGACTAAAATATAAAAATAATTATGCTTAATGAGTTTTCTTTATCAAAACCAAAATTTTATAAACATTGTAGTCTACAATGTAGAGTAGATCGTTTAAGGTAAAATTTATTTTCAGATCATACTGCAACTTAAATAATCTTAAAAAAATGAAAAATTGAAGTACATCTTGCCAAAGACAGAATAAGTAAGCACATAAGATTTCAGTCATGAATTCTGCTCTTTATCAAATATTATACTTGAAATAAAACTGAATACAAAACAAGAAACTATGATACACTTTCAGTATGATTTTTTTCTAAAATGAATTGGGAACAATGTAACAGCAAAAAATATCCATCCATTTTGTATTAACACCAAATAAATATGAATACAAATGCAAAACAACAAATAAATAAAATTACCATTTCACCACGAGGACAAGTATCTAGGTCATCGACATCGTCATTATGTGCTTCTATATCATGTATTTTATTTAATTTTGGAAACTACAAAAAGAAAAAAAAAATTTAATACATCAACTTTATTGAAATATAATACAAAAATTAAAAATAAATACAGGAAAGATATTGCTTCTTCACCTTAGAGGAAAACATGATATATTTACAGGCGTACACTAACAGTTGATAGAAGTATATGATTATGAACTTTGTTTTTGATGAAGAAAATGCTATTAACACACTAATGTTGCATGTGCTATTAGCATTATTTACGTGAAAAAAAGCCCCTTGTACTGTCTAATCTTTTATCGTAAAACCTTCCTCGCATCTGCGCATGCCTGAGGTCTCTTTGGATTTCCTCAAAATAGGGGAGAAATGCGAAGTAACATTCAACAGGAAGTAAGAAGCGAAAGCACCGGAAAGTGCATCTCCTTATCCTATCACCCCTTTTTCAAATGGAAGCGATCGTGACTGCCAGGCGCTCAATACGCAGCTAGACAGTATGATGCAAAATAAAATATGATTCAGTCATTGTAACAGAGAAGATGAAAGTAAATTCTTTGGTCTTCAGCATGATAAAGCTATTGCTTATTCAGAAAAAATAAAAATGCCTGACATAAGACGGTAAACATAGCAAAATAAAGCAAGAAATAATTTTCTTCAGTATACATCAAACAAGTGCAATTACTTCATTTTCAGAAATGAAACAACTTTTCTTTGAAACAGAATTCTAAATTAAAAAAAAAACTATACCATTCAAAAGAAAAAATCTGAATATATTCAGACCCGCTAAAGAGACAAAAATATATTAAATTGTACTAAGCTTGAAGGCTGCAAACAATACACAAAATACTTCATAAGAACATCAACTTCATTTATTAATCTAGCAGAAATGAGGCAAAAACAAAGTCTTACTTTCCAAAGTCTAATATGGCCATCAGAGCCAGCACTTGCTAAAACTTTTGATAAGCTGGAAAATTTCACCTGCTTCTGAAAAGGGTCATCACTAAAATCAGTTTGAAACGACTCCAAGGGCTGGATGTTGAAACGTAATAATTTATGAATGTCATTAGCATTTGAGTCTGGTTCTTTTGTTACGCCTGCATCTTTTTGCAGCGGAACATCTTCAACTCCACTACCAGAGCTTGGAACTCGTTTTCTTACAGATGACTGAACATCATTCTCTGATTATAGAAAAAAAAATTAGTTTCCTTAGGATTTTTTTTTTTAAGAAAGCACTCAAACAGATAATAACAGATGACAAAAAATATCTTTATGTAAATTTCCCAATCAAAAGCTCATTCATAAAATTCAAAGCTATAGTTATTGTTCAGATTTTCATGATTAAGCAAAACGTTACAAAAAGAAGAGAAAACTTATGCTGTAGTAACTCAAAATATCCTATAAAATATATAAATAATATTCAACAAAGATAAAATCCTAGTTCAAAGTGAGATTTCTTAGCTTGTTAAATGGGATTTGTATGAGAACAGCATGCAAATATGTTTTTTGAGGGATTTTGAAAATTATTGTGGGATTTGCACAGTAAAGCAAAAATAAAAATGAAATAGAAGAAAATAGAAAGAAAATAATTTAAATATTTTTTAAAAAATTCAAATATTTACCTTTGATGCTATTACTCTTGCACATTTCCTCTTCAATAATTTCATGCTTAATTTTATACACTTGACAGTTTCCTTCTTTTCCAGCAAATAAAATGAAATATTTTTGATTGTTAAAAACTGTACAGTTCATTATTGCTTCATTTCCGGTCTTAAAATGTGTCACAGATTGTGCTCTACAAGTCCGTCCATTGTTGATAAGTTCATATATTTCCTAAAAAAAGACATTAAAATTTCAGAAGGATAACTTACATGTCAAACAACTTTAAAGTTAATTTTAAAAAAAGTCTATAAGCTCAAATTTCTCCAAGATCCTATCAAAGGCATGCAAATTTATTTGTTAACACTAGTATGTGTATAAGAATTATCAACGTTAACTCATATATTAAATAAAACAACACATTTTAACTTTTAATCCTGAAAAAAAAATAAAAATAAAAGAAAGCAGAACAAATTCCCAATATGGATACAAAGGTGAGATCCTAATAAATAAATCAAATAATGTAGAATCAGTTGCCTTTATGACTTATACTTCGACATTCTTTCATCCCTATAAAGGTTCTACACTAGTAATTAAAGCAAGTTATTTATCACACATTATGCAATTAACTATCATTCTTAGTTTTTTTTTTTAGAGATTTACAAAAACATTAAGTGTCATTATGCAGATTTTTATCCGAACAAGAAATGAGGTTCAAGTAAAGAAAAATAATAAAGTATTATGCAAAATGGGTCAAAAAAAAGAGAAGTGGATTGATGCTTAAAGCTTTAATAATGAAATTGGAGCAACCTCCTTTTTGCAGCAATCTCTTCAGTTTTAAATTAACGAAAACACTTAAAAGACTCTTGTAGACAAATCTTGGGTTTTGTTAAAGCATCATTTAGTAGTATGTTATTCAGTTTTGGTCGAATTCTCTACAGACAGATATTTCTTAATTAGAAAGGGTTCAAAGGAGGGCTACAAAGCTAATAAGAAAACTCTTAGACTTAGATTATGATACATGACTTAAAAGTTTTAATATGAATTGTCTGGAGCAAAGGAGAGTTGGACGGGACATGATTCAATTGTTTAAAGCTATCAAAATGAAGGATGTTGTTGGGTAAAATTTTTGCACTTTAAAATGATTCGAAACATTCAAAATACTATTTTGCATCGAAAGTGCAAAAATGGAAACTTTTACTCTCGGAGAAACTTCATAGTCACAGAAAAACTAAAATGTTAAAAAATTGATTTATTCCTCTGAAAAAGATGAGGGTTTTTAAGGAAAAAAAATAAAGGAAAGCTTACAATAACATTGTGTATTCCAGTCTTAGCACCTCCGCCTCCTCCAGCTACAAGGATGTGTCTTTCTGTAAGGGAATGAACAGTATATAATGGAAAATTCACACGAGCCAAAAGCTGGTTTTGTCGGTAAGAAGGCATCTTTATGATTTTTTTTTAGAGAAAAGTCTAAATAAGAATTGAGAACAGCACTTTTACATAGCGAGTTTCACAAAACCCATATGCATGCGTACAGCATAAGGTAACGTGTACTTGGAAAATAGGTTGCTACAGTTGCTTAATTTGATAACAGATGTTTGAGCGACTTCAGCAGATACTATGTACTTCAGAAATAACAATGAAAAGTTCGCCAGTAGAATAGAATTTTCAAAAAGGAAATATGCACGCGAATTTAGTTATCTCATAAGGTTTTAAAGATTTTTGAAAATTTGGGATTTTCTCGTCTACTACGTAAAGATGAATTGCCAGATTTGGGTAACGTAAACGTAAATATGAAACACGTAGCAGACGAAATTCCGTGCCAGCTGACTGTATGAGAAGTTTTTGCGAAAAGCTCAGTGTATTGTCTTAAATTCTTTTTTGCAATATAGATTATGAGCTAAACATTCGTTGAAGTTTTCAAATATAGCTTTAAAGCAAAATACGGAAAGAAATTTCTGCCTTCATCAGCGTAAGAAAAGCATAACACTAGTCAGAAGCAGCAGCATTACTACTCCACTAATGTTGTTGTTATCATTTAATTAAATTTTCGAGTTTCGTAATTAGATATAGTAAAAATTTTATTAAAATCTCTGAAATTTAAAAATGTCATCCACTGTAGGAAAGGTAAGCATCAACAAAAAAAGGTCTGTCTAACTGAAGGGCACTAATAGCTTTTGATGTTGCTCTTTTTTTTTATTCAATTAAATTATTAATGCCGGTGCTTGACGTAGTTACGACGTTATTCTAGTCACATGTTTTTGCTGTGCCGGTGTCAAATGAAGGGCTTACTGCAAAAAGGAAATTGCACCAAATTTCAATTTTCATAAAGTCTGCACCAACTAAACCACCTGAAACACCAACTCGCATTTAATTTTTTTTTTTTAATTTTTATGTCTCCTATTGTTGACTACCGAGAATGCATATAAGGGAAGTTATTAAAATGTGAAAAAAAAAAAAAAAAAATGGACATGTTTTGAACTATAATGTAGATCTTTTAGAAACATTGCAATTGTGTGTGGAGCCACTTCCTTTTGCAGCAAGCTCTTCAATTTTTAAACTTTCAAAAGTTTGTAAAGGATGTAGAGAAATTCCAGAGTCTGTTAAGACCTCATTTGGAGTACGTTGGTCAGTTTTGGTCTCCACGCCTCAAAAAAGTTTCTTTGTTAGAAAGGGTTAAAAAGAGGAATTGCTAAACTGCATACTCAATAGCAAAGGAGAGTCATGGGACATGATTCAGTTGTTTAAATTTATCACACTATGGGATGTTACTGCACTAAATTTGTGCATGGAAAGAAAGACAAGGGGTCATTGTCTTAAGCTATTCAAATCTCAGGCTAATCTAGAAATTAGGAAAACTGACTACTTCGGTAGGGTTGTAGGGGAGCAATTTTCCAGATGGAGGAGTGCAACAGGGTGGATAGCCTATAAGAGGGCTATCGATCCTTATTGGGGACTATGACCAGCCTTGCTTGCCCCAGAGCCTGTTGCTGGTACCTTTGTATTTATTTATTCAGACTTTTGAGAAAAGATCACTTTAAAAATGCGTATTACTTTTTTTTTAGGTTTAAATAAAATGTATTACAATGTTGTTGTTCTGGTCGTGTTCATGGATAGAATTTGAAAGTCAAATAAGTCCAAGCACCGTCCACACAGTCTACTTTCTGAATACAACTGTCCGAATAAAGGTCCTGGAAGGGAGAGTCATTGACTTGAATTCTCAACCAGGATGGCTGGGCAAAGAGGACAGGTTCGGAATTTAATTATGAAACAGTTTTTGCAGCTGGGATTGTTTCATCTGGCTGAATTTTCAACAACCTAAGATGTTCAGTTGTCGGTCTTATTAGGATCTTGGCAAGTGATCTACTTGTTGTTAATCACATATCTGATGTTTCAACTACATGGTCGTGCCCTTGAGTTTTGATTTTGCCACTGCATTTATGTTCTTGAGAATGGTAAGGGGAAATTTTCCTTCATTGAGTTCTCTTGCTTCCTTACATGGTAGCTTCCTTACATTCCTTGTACATTAGCTGCCTCATACCCTTCTACCAACATGTGCATGCCAGGCATCCATTGTAAATTTCACTCTTTGTCCACAGCATGGGATTTATTACTGCAATAAAGTTCCAAAGTACAGGATGAAACGAGGAAATGCATTATTCAAGATTTTTTGTTAAAGGGATATTTTTTTATCTTTTTTTAAAACTATTAAGTTCTGTGAGAAATGTATGTTTCCTACATCCTTGGCGATTTTGAAACTTGTTTTTCTTTATATGCCTATATGGGGTTATGTTACTGCGGCAAAGATTACAGTCAATTGTAATAGTAAAAGAAGTTTCAAGTGGCATCTTGACTGAATTAGAACCCAGAGTCTTTTTATTTGGCTCTGTTGTATAGTTTCTTGGTTCTAGGTTCTAGGGGAGAAATTTAAGTCTTTTTAACATGTTCAAACGTTTTAACATGTGCCTTCAGCATACTGAAGTCTGAAAGCCGTTTAATAGATTTTACATATTTTTTTTTTTTAACTAGGGACTAAATTTCCCGATGTGTTATTCCTAATCAAAATTTCTCAAATCCCCTCCATCAAATAGGGCAATGAGAAACACCTGTCTGTGCTGAAAGATTTACCAAAGTAAGTAACTGTTTAAAATATGAATAAAATTGTGCTACAAAAAAAAAAAAAAAAAAAACCCTGAAGGTACAAAATGTTGAAAAAGCTTATTTCTTTCATTTCCCGAAAAATTGGGATGAGATTCAAATATAGCTGCGAGAAAAATGTCCACTGCTCGCTCATAAATCTGAACTTAATGAGTAGAATGTTTTTTTTTAACAAATGGTTTTTAATATGCAAATATATTTAATGAAGCAAGTGAAACTTTGAACGTTTTATCTATTTAATTTCAGACTATTCAATGCAAAGCTGCTGTAGCTTGGGAACCAAAGAAACCTTTATCGATTGAGACTGTTGAAGTTGCTCCTCCAAAAGCTGGTGAAGTTAGAATCAAAGTAAGCTTTTTAATATTCATGTTAGTATTTTTTTTTTTTATTTTTTTTTATAAAAAAAAAATTGTGTGAGATTTTGAATTTTTTTAGAAACAATTTTAACGTAGAAAAAAGTTTCTTAATAAAGCTAAAACAATTTCTTAATTTTTTTTATTTCTGCAAAAGAATCTCTCCTTTCAGATGTTTATCTTTTTTTTTTTTAAATCAAAAATAAGGGGGCGGGGAGAGGAGAAGGAAAATTCTCAAAGAGAAACATCCTTTTTTGAAAAGATGCTTTTAGTTTCAAAAAAAGCCAGACCCGAAAACAAAAACTGAAATTGATCCCTGGTCATTTATTTTTCAAATAGTTTTGTAAATTCAGCCAATTCTCAAATTTGCATAGCTTTGGTACAGGCTATGTGTCTGACTTTAGAATACATTAGATTTCTGGTGAAGGGCTTGTTTTTAGCTTTTGTAATGTTGCACTTTAGAAGATTTTATGGTATAAAATTACTTTTTAAATAAAAATTATTTTTTCTTTTGGTCACCCCCTCCCTTTCTTTTTTTTTTTTTTTGACATTTTATCATGGTTTATTTTTTTTTTTCCATTTACGACTCATATTTTCATTTGTAATGTCATTAAATAACTGTTGAATTGTGCACATATGCTTGCAAAGATGATCAAATAAATCCAAATAGTGAGCTTTGTTTAAAAGATTAAAATTGATATGTTTAGTATTAAAACCAGTTCAATCCATAAAATTTCAGTTTTTTTTACTTTTAATATCATTTGGTACTTTTTTATCTATAGTATGATGTTAATACTGGATTTTCGCAATCAAGTCCAAAATCTCTGATTCCAAAATCTAATTTTATTTTAAAACTAACACAATCCATGCTTTCATTGTATCACCACTGTAAAAACATGCAGGTTACATCAATAACATTAGTAAATAAATTGCTTCATAAACTCACATTTGTTATTCATAGGCTAGTATATGACACAGTTTCCATTTTCACCATCATAGCAGTTGTAGGATTATCAATCAGCTTATAATTAACTGTATCAATCAGCTTGAGCTCTCGGGGGAGGCTATAAACCCTTAAAGGATGCATCCCCTCATGATGGATTAAGGAATACCTCCTTTGATACTCCAATGTATGGTAGAAAGAAAGCAAAATATCTTCCCTGTACCAACAGGTAGAAGTCCAACCTCTACAAAGCAATTGAATCCATTTTTCCATGAAGCCAAAGCAAAAATTCAGACTAAAACGAACACTTTTGACAATGAATGCTTCAATGATTTTTAGTGCATATACTGAATGCTTTTTTTGCTTTGTTTTGCAGGTTTTAGCAACTGGTATCTGTCATACAGATGCTTATACTCTTGATGGATTAGATCCTGAAGGTTTATTTCCTTGTATTCTTGGCCATGAGGGTGGTGGAATTGTTGAAAGTGTTGGTGATGGTGTTTCTTCTGTCAAAGCTGGTAGGTGAATTTTACATTAATGCAGTGTTTTTTTGTTTCATTTCCATACATTAGTCTGTATTATTTTTTACTTAATTTTAATTTATTGAAATAAAAAACACATTTCCGAATTGATTAAGACTGCTATTTTGCTTTAATCATTTTTGATATTTAAGCTTTAATAATGATTTTCATTTAATGTTTCATCATGTTGTGTGTAGTTTTTGTTCTACTGAAAATTTATGTAGAGTAAGACAAAGCTACTGAATGCTTAAGTTAGTTAATAAGTAATTATTACTAAACCTGAATGATAAATTTTCAATGCGTACAGAGCAAGCTTCATCCTACGTAGGGAATTGAATACAAAACTTATTTCTGTTTTTTAAGGTAATATTGATCTTCAATTTAACATCTTCATCAGTTAAAAACTACTGATTAAGATTTTGTTGTAGAACTGTAGATTTTGACTGTGTTTGTCTTATTGTGCTCAACTCAATAAATCTTATTTTTTTTTATTTGTTTCCACAGTCCCTTAAAATTAAACTGTGTAAAGCCTAATTAAAATAAATAAATGTATTTTAAGTCTGTTACTATACATGCTTATGTTTTAACATTTTTTAATGATAATAATGAATGTCAGATGTCTCAGAATTTAAGTGTTCTCATCCCACATTAATCTATTTTTTTTGCTATAAATCCATGAACAATGAAAAGTATCTCTAAAATATACAAATTGTTGAAGAAAGTAAAATATATGTTACATAGTCCTCAGAAAACTAATCGTTTTTAATTATAGTAGTTGTAAATACTATGCTGAAACTAATATATTTTTTTGTAATTTATCTAGGTGATCATGTAATTCCTTTATACATTCCACAATGTGGAGAATGTAAATTCTGTAAAAGCCCAAAGACTAATTTATGTTCTAAAATTAGGTAATACATCTTTAATAATATCAGTTCTTTTTTGTTAAACTTTTCTTTTATTATAGTTCTTTTATGTTAAACTTTTCCTTTTATTTTTTAATTTCTTTCTTTTTAGGAACTATGGAACACATTGTTTTTTCTGTTCAAAACTTTTTTTCTATATTTTATTGCATAGCTGATGTTAATAATAGTTTATCATATATATATATATATATATATATATATATATATATATATATATATATATATATATATATAAAATAATAGAATTGTAAAAGGAAAAACGAAGAGACCACACCAAAAGCCCATAGATGCGCAAAGCAGCTAAACTACAAAGCCAAGTATATAATAAAACAAATAAAAAATACTAATAATGAAAAAGAAAATGGCACATTAGGAGAAGTGAAAGGAGAAAGGTTGAATCCAGAGCTCTACTGCATATTTTGAACTAAAACATCCTCTCTTTAGTTTATTTTAAAATTTTTTGGTCTTTCGACCACTCTTGAATCCCCCACGGCTGATGAGCTCTGGATTCAACCTTTCTCCTTTCACTTCTCCTAATGTGCCATTTTCTTTTTCATTATTAGTATTTTTTATTTGTTTTATTATATATATATATATATATATATATATATATATATATATATATATATATATATATATATATTTTGTCATGTTGTGACATCAGAATCTTAATTGTAGCAAAATAAGAATAACTTATTGCTTAAAAATATATGCTTTTTTTCATTCCATTGCAACTGAAACACATCTGCATATATACTGTCATTCTTCTTCTTTTATTCAGAATTACTTTTTAATTGAAGTCCTAGAATTCAGTCCTTCTGCAGCCCATTGCACACCAAGTCATCAGTGCATAACTATTGCTCCTGTTTTTATTTTTCCTCCCAAACCTAACAGTAGTTTTATAACGTTGTGAATAATTTAACTTTTGAAATGCTATTAAATTCATAAGTGATCAAATCAGAAAGTTTTGTTTTGTTAGATTTTTTTCAAATTATGTATGTATGTTAAAAATTAGTTGTATTATTAATGACACAAAGAAAGACATAGTTTACTATATTGATACCAACTGCACTCAGATGCACCTTCAGATTAAAACTAAATATCTCTTTAAAAAATGTCAACAAAGGCAAACTTTTTTATGCAAGTAAAATGGGACAACCTGTAAAGAAGTACAAATGAACACATTTTAAATGAGTTACTAACTCAGCAAATAGCAGTTTTGATGTTTGCTGATAGCGGAGAGAGCAAAAGTTTTGTTACGAACTTCTGTACATTTTGCATATATTTTTTTATTATGTTACTAGCTTATTACCTGGCTTTGCCTGGGTGCTTATTAATACAACATTATTTAAATAATTTTTCATTAGCTTTTCTGCATCATACAATATTGGTGCCAATGTTCCAAGAAGGTAATTAGAAACACATGAATTATAATTGTTTTTAACTTATTTCATGCTAAAATGGTGAGCTTTAAATTGATAATTCATTGTTAATCGTAATCTTTGTTGAAAAATACTCATAATTTAACTGTGTTAAATTTAACAAATTGTATGCTTAAGGGCTTATCTCTATTACTCTATATATTCCAAACTGAAAGGAAATGACCATTTTGAGACAAAAAATTCGAATTTGAGCTTTTTGGATTTTTTTTTTTAATTTCAAAACCCCGCCCATGTGAATTCCAGTGCATCAAGAAACCTCTGTGTCAAGCGTGATGAAAATCTGACAAAAACTGGATTTGTATCGAGAACAAACATACATACATCCATTTTTATATACTGTTGGCCCCGCTTAAACCAATACTGTCGGTTCCAAGAAATATTATTCGATTAAACGGGGTATTGGATCAAGCGTGGATCTTTAACATTATGTCTATGGCATCGGTTCCGAGATATTTTATTCGTATAAGTGGGGTATTCGTTTATCCGTTACCCGATTAAGCGGGGACGACAGTATATATAGATCAACAATGTAGAGAATTCATGTTTTTTAACATTTCTTTATATTTGGATACATTATATATTTGGTTAATTAAAAATCACATTTAGGTTTATTTTGGCATCTATAAACTTATACTAGGCTTCCAGATTATGCCTAGATTTTAAGTTTTTATTTCTAACATTAAAACATCACATTTAGTAATTCTTTTGTACGTGTATGATCATGAAGTACCAGAGAAAGTTTCTGTGGTCTTCCGATGGCCATTTTTAAATCCCCTCTTTCATTCAAAGTTTTGGATTAACCAAAAGAATTTATTCCTTACCACTTTGATTAGTCAAGGCTGTATTTTATACATTGTTTCTTACGTCATTCTAATTAGAAAATTTCGTTTCAGAAACACTCAGGGAAAAGGTGTGATGCCTGATGGAACTAGCCGCTTTACTTGTAAAGGCCAAACTGTCTATCACTTTATGGGTACCAGTACCTTTTCAGAATACACAGTTGTTGCGGAAATATCTGTTACTAAGGTAGGCATTTCTTTGAAGTAAGTGACTGTAATGTACCAGATTCTGAAGCAGTATTTCTAGGAATTGAGGAGTCTGGTTTTTTGGTAATGGATCTTCATCTTTGCAATTCACAATGGTATTAGGTTGGTGCGTATGAAATGTCGGATTCTCTTTACATGCGGACGTTTGTCTCCCTGTTTTCGTTATACTTTTGTCTTTGGCATAACCTCATTCATAGTCGTATTGTCCATTGCCAGAGACTCATTTCAGCAAAATAGGTTTTCTCGAAAGTCTTCCCTTTTGTTATTTCTTTTGAGTTTATTGCCGATATGAATTCTGCCGACCCACAAAACAATTGCGAAACTGAACGAACTGGAATATGAAGTTTTGCAGCATCCACCATATTCACCGGATCTCTCGCCGACCGATTTTCATTTTTTCAAGCATTTAGAGCTGTTTTTAAGGGGCAAACACTATGAAAATGTAGACAGTCTAAAAAACTCGATATCAGAGTTTATTAATTCTAAAGACCAAAATTTTTTTAAGACAGGCATCTACGCTTTAAAATCTCGTTGGGAAAAGTGTATTGAAGCGAATGGAGCATACTTTGATTGAATAAACAGCTTTTGAAGAAAGATATGCAGTTTTATACAATCACTTAAGAATCCGACATTTCATACGCACCAACCTAATAACACGTTCCGTGAGATTAGGGATGTGCCGTGTTTCAGTTTTTGTCAGGAGATACATTCTCAACTTGCAGTATGATAAAGTAGGGGTATGCACATATATGCATCTAATAAAAGTGATATTCAGGCATTTGAAAATTGACATACTGTCAGTGGCGTAACTATACCATCTGGGGCCCGTGACAAATTCTTTTAATGGGGGCCCTATCAGTAAAAATCGTCACTTTGTACTCAGCTTAATGTTAATAAACTTTGAGATTTTCAGCACACTCAATTATACGTTGCATGTAACTGGCCGTAGGCCTCCTCTCTTAGACGAGAGGGAATGGGCTGTAACTGCCGTGCTAAGCACAAAAGTCGTAGCTGCACTTTTTAGCAAAATTGAGTTAGTGTCACCAGGTGGGTCTTTGTGGTGTTTTTTACCTAAATACAACGTTGTATGGTCATTTGAGAACGGGAAATAATTTTTAAATATTTCTGAAAAAGCATCATCTGAATCAAATACATGGAGGCGCAAAACTTTCAAGAGTAATATCTCAATTTGAGCTTGACTGCAGATACCACTTTTGCGCTTAACATGGCAGTATATAAGTCCCCATGCTAGCCCAATGCAGATCAGAGACTTCACATTTATCATCTATTCGCTAGCTTTTTGGTTAAGGGACAACACCATGAGAAAACCTGCATACATTACCACTGAAATAAAAATAACAATTGAATCTCAATAAGATATTTATTAAGAAAAATCTTTTATTTGTGCTTTTTGTTTCACAAAAGTGTCCGTAACATCGATCTGGCCATAGAATTTTCAATAGACAGAATAGCCAAGTAACATAACCTGTCTTGTCCCATACAGTTTCTTAAATGGGTTTTTATAGATTTTAGTTTTAAAAATGATCGTTCAGCTCTATCTGTAGTGCTGTAGTCACAGGAATTGTAAGAAATAACATTAATGCAGTGCTGTAATGCCCTGATGTAATTTCAGGAAAACTGCAGGGAGCTCTATTTGAACGCAAGGGTTTTTGTTTAGGATGTGTTGAAATGCTTAACGATTAACTTGAAGTTGTATTATGGTCTTTAGTTGTTTCACTTTGGATTTTAAGCAGAACTTAAAAAAATAAAATATATACTTTTCAAGTAAAATTAAATACTCAGTTACAATGTAAAAAAATATTTCTGAGCTCATGGGCCGTGGCCCTCTTTGGTCGGGGGCCCATGACATTTTGCTAGCCCTGCCACCCTATTGTTACGCCACTGAATATTGTAATTATGTCTCCAAATTTGTTGAATAAGAATCATGCTTGGAGCAGGGTTGGTTTTTTCCCGTCCAAAATTGCTTTTCCCATCCCACTGGGAAAAAATTGTAAGTACCGGAAAAAAGTAGTGAATACCAAGAAAAACTTCCAAATGACAATATGTAAGCAATATTCTGGGTTTCTGAATCTGATGTGTAAAATTAAAGTTAAAAATACATAGTTATTACAAATTTCTGTTAGGTTTAAAATTATTCTGCTGGAAAATAACATAACTAAATAAGAATTATTACAAAAAACATAAAATTTGCTTATAAAATTGTTTTATAATAATAAAATCCTAAATAAATATTTTAGAACACTATCTTTCAAGCTATTTCCTATGAACTCAATTTTGACCTTTTTAAAGGTTGTTTTGAGTTTATGTTTTCAATGCTCAGTTTTTCCCATGTGGGAATGTTACCGGGGGTGGAAAAAACGTAGTATTTCCCATGACATGGTTTTTACCATGGTAAGTACGGGGGTGGAAAAAACCTTGCCAACCCTAGTTTGGAATGTAACAGTGACTTTCCATTGGGGTGCTCCTGCATAAAATCTATTACATCATTCAAGGACTCCAATGACAACCATCAATCAGTCTCTCCATCATTTGGCAAATATGCAGCTTACAAATAGTGGTACTCTTGAATCCTATGTAGCTAAAAAGGATTTGTAATAGATTTCTAAATTTTGTAGGGATTAAAATCTCAAAAATTATAGCTTGTGCAAAGTAAACAAGAATAGATATTTCATTTTATGTTTCCTGATGTATAATCAAATATTTTCCCAACAACCTTTCATTCATTCTTGATAGTGCTATTAAAACAAAATTTAAATTTTGGCACAAAATTTAAATTGAATTTTAAATTTACTTTTTAATATTTTAAATCACTGACTAAATATTTAATTTTTGCTTTTATTTTCATATTTGGTCAGTGAAAATCAAGCTAATCTTTACTTCCCACTGTTAAAGATCAATTTGGAAGCTTTTATAATGTAGTATAAATGGTTTTGCCTATTGTTTAAACTTTTTTATTAACCTGAACTGAATCAGCACTTATTATTTTATTATTGGGAAAAAAAGTTCATGCTTCTTAATAAGCATGGCTAGTCCTTAAAAAGGCTAATTTATTCTTGAGAAGTCCTTGAATACTCCTTGAAAAAATTTCAAATTTTATGTCGGGGGCTATTTAATACAAAATTAAAGATTCTGTTTAAAAACCGTAAGCACACCTGATATTGAACTGATCAATTGGATCTAAAATTGGTGTTTTTACAATAAAAAATCTATTTTGAACTAAACTGATACAAAAATGAGTTTTTGATTTTCCAACATTTGCACGCAGAATCGCATGAAATATTTGTTTTATAAACATCAGAATTGAAGAAATGTTTCAATTCTTTTGCAGCATGTTTAAGGTGTGATCAAAAATTTTTGGCATCATATTTCATCACCTAGATTTAAAAATTTGAACTCTGAAATAAAATATTTGATTGTTGTAGATTGCTTAAAAATAAACATTTAATAAACGGAAGTATATCATTACGTATCAAAAATAGATGTTTTGTTCGAAGAGAAATTTTGTTCCATGTTGCTAACTTGGATTTGTTTAAATTCTTGATTCATTTCTTCTCCCCCCCCCCCCCCACACACCTGTTTGAAATGGTACAAAACTTTTTTTAAATGTCTTTGAGATTTTTTTTCTTTTTTACATCTTAGTAATAAATATGTGATAATTTGAAAATATAACTTCTCACAATCTAATTTTTTATGAATTTGCATTGTGATACAGTTCATATACATTTTCAACATGATGTGTGATCTTCGTCTTATTTTGAAATCAGTGCATATGATTTTTCTTGATAGGTTAACGAATCTGCTCCATTAGATAAAGTATGCTTGTTAGGATGTGGCATTCCAACTGGCTATGGTGCTGCTTTGAATACTGCTAATGTTGAGCCAAATTCAACTGCTGCAATTTGGGGTTTAGGAGCTGTTGGACTTGCTGTTGCTATGGGTTGTAGAGAACGGGGAGCATCAAGAATAATTGGTGTTGATATTAACCCTGAGAAGTTTGAAATTGGTAAATGCTTTAAATTTGTGTTCAATTTTTTGGTTGTTGTACCAACTGCTGCTAATCATGGTTCGTATGAACAAGAATTGTATGAATTTAAACAACCTTAAATGTGCAATGAGTTACCGCCCGTAAGCCAGGGCTGAGGCAGAACTGTAGCAAATGCACCCACAGCTCGATCATATAGCACTGCAGTTTTGCCCTTATTATGGGCTCCTCAGTTAGGAATAGCCAATGATCGAGCCGGAGGCAAAAATCCTCTTATTGTAGCTAAGATAGCCAACAAACTGGTAGATAAAATGAATTTATCTTACCAGCGAGCGTCCGCAAACTATGGTGCGGCTCAACTCGAAATTTGAAGGCTAAAGCTGGGTAATGTGCAATGAGTTACCGCCCGTAAGCCAGGGCTGAGGCAGAACTGTAGCAAATGCACCCACAGCTCGATCATATAGCATCCTAAGACTGCAGTTTCGCCCTTATTATGGGCTCCTCAGTTAGGAATAGCCAATGCTATATGATCGAGCTGTGGGTGCATTTGCTACAGTTCTGCCTCAGCCCTGGCTTACGGGCGGTAACTCATTGCACATTACCCAGCTTTAGCCTTCAAATTTCGAGTTGAGCCGCACCATAGTTTGCGGACGCTCGCTGGTAAGATAAATTCATTTTATCTACCAGTTTGTTGGCTATCTTAGCTACAATAAGAGGATTTTTGCCTCCGGCTCGATCATTGGCTATTCCTAACTGAGGAGCCCATAATAAGGGCGAAACTGCAGTCTTAGGATGCTATATGATCGAGCTGTGGGTGCATTTGCTACAACCTTAAATGTCTTTAGTTTTTAGCAAGGTTTTTAAATCCTGTTTCCAAAATCCAAAGTAGCCTGCAAAAGTTTTGTAGTGTTGTTAGTTGCAACTAGTAACGTTTTGTGATATTATACTGAATATGTTATTTTAAATGTTCTGTATATATATGTGTAGTCGGATACTTCTTCTGCTTGTCTATTTGACCAGGATTTGTGACAATCTAATTCTTTTTCTCATGTAGAAAATCTGTATTTGATGTCACCCTAATTATTCCCAGAAACAATTTATTATTATTATTATTATTTTAATCCTGTAGTTTAATCCTCTCTATAAATTGCATCATATGAATTGGCAAATCTTTTCCTGAAAAAAATCTGTAATGAATGTAGCAGCATTCAAATATTCCATTTGCAGACACAGCAGAGCCGCTTTGTTGTTGAGCAATTCTTAAATTATGTTCCATTAATGCTAGACCTTACGGGCAAATCTTGCAGGAGTGTGCACTAGGGTGTCCCAAAAAGACTGAAAGTCTGAATTTTTTTTACATAAGGCTTAAAATTTATAATTTTCCTAAAAAAATGCTTTTTTTCTATTATTTTACAAACAATGAAAGATAAATTTTAAGAAATTATCAAGATGAAAAATATGAAGCATAAGGTATGTAATTAGAGCTAAATATAAGTTTTTTCTCTCATTTCATATTTATTTCTTCCACAAATTACTCGAAATTACTGTTCTTTTTCCAAATTTTAAGTTAAATTTTTCCATTTTACATACTAACTTTTTTATTATCTGCAAATGCTGATTTAAAAGTATGTTCTTCATTGATTTTAGAACTTAATATTTTCTTTAAATGTATCTGTAATTTAAAATAAATAAATATTTAAATTAAATAAATCGAAAAAAAAATATGACTACAAAATGTATTTACAACATATATTTACAACAACGTTACAGTACAATAAACATTACTATACATACTTTCGTTTCAATGTCTGTTTATTGCAGTTAGGGTATATATTTCGGTGCTCTTGAACGCAATGTAACAAAAATTGGTTTTGCTCCTCATCAGCTGTTAGAAAACCATGAAAGTCCTGCATCCTTTTTACCGCTCTTTCAGCTGTATCATTTACTGCTCTAAGCACTGAGACCGTCTTTTTCTCTTCAAGAAATGAAATGTTATTCACCCATAAAGAAGGACTCTCATTGAGAAAGTAAGGAAACCTAGTAAGGAAAGACTGACTTTTAACTGATATGAAATTATCAATTGTTTTCTGTGTAAAATAAAATAACAGGTAACAAATGCACGATATGAAGAAGTAACTAATTAAACAATTAATTCCCCCCCCCCCCATTTTTTTCGATTTGTCTTAGTACACAAGTACTAATTTACACTTTCAAGCACAAGTCGGTATAATACGTAATTTTTGAATTTATAATAAACATTTTCGACAATCACATTGATATTAAACAAACATTTATTAATTTTTCTTAAAGAAATTAGGTCCCCTGCACGAGTCTTAAAATTTATATATTTCTTTAAATATTTGATTTTTTCTATTTATTTATAGCATCATTTAATTTTAAATTGCAGATACACTTAAAGAAAATATCAAGTCCCAAAATCACTAAAGAACATACTTTAAAAACAGCATTTGTAGATGGATACTAAAAAAAATGTTGTTAAATGAAAAACTATCAAAGAAGCTTTGTGCTGAAATATAAGCGGAACTACTATAATACAGCATGTACTGTACACGCTGTACTTCCTACCTAATTTGTACTTTATTTACGTTGGTTTTTACTTCAATTATAAAAAAATTTAGTATTTAAAATGGAAAAATTTAATTTAAAACTTGAAAAAAAAATGTAATTTGAGTACTTTGTGGGAGAAATAAATATGAAATGAGAGAAAAACTTATATTTAGCTCTAAAAATATGCTTTATGCTTCATATTTTTCATCTTGATAATTTCTTAAAATTTATCTTCATTGTTTAAAAAATAATAGGAAAAAGCAGTTTTTTGAAGAAAATTATGAATTTTAAGCCTTGTGTGGGGTACCTAAATATTTTTTAATCTGGATATATGATTTTGTGGGAGATGTGGGGATATAGGGGAAGCGTTTTATCAACATGGAATTTTGAATTTCCGAAAAAAGATTTTTTCGATTTGGCCTCGTGAAAAAGTGCGAGTTCGCAGTTTCGGACGCAAGTCGGCACGGGTTATCTTTGTTCAAATTGCATAAAACTTGTTTTACAATAGTTTTGATGTAAAAGAAAAAAAATAAGAGGGTATGCGTTAAAAAATTCCTACTTTCGTTTTTTCGGGACACCCTAGTGTGCACCCATAAGTCTATGTACAATACTGTATTTGCTTTACATGTATTTGCTTTATTTTTCTTACAAGATTCTCTTCAACAGCTAAAAAATTTGGCTGCACTGAATTTGTTAACCCTAAAGATCATGACAGACCAATTCAAGATGTTTTAATTGAATTGACTGATGGTGGATTAGATTATACTTTTGAGTGCATCGGAAATGTTGCTACTATGGTAAGAATATTTATCTGATAATTAAATAATAACAAGTTTAAAAAACTATATCCCGACTACAAAAAAAAAAAAAAAAGCACTGAAATATAAGAAACAAGGTAGGTGCTATTTAATATCATCGTCTTATTAAATAAAACAAGACGTTTGATATCTTAGCTATACCTGCTCATTTAGTTCTACGACTTGAACCCTCTGCAAGTTCCACATTAACAACATAATTCAATTCAAATGCTCTGGTCGTGCGTTGTCAACTACAGAAACCAAGCATTTAAACTTGATACACAAGCAAACATATTAGTATGATGTATATATATACAAGAATGGTAAATTAGGTTATAATGTTACTCTATCAAATTGCTTTTCTGTAGTTGATAAAGCACGACTACAGCATTTGAGTTGAATTATGTTGTTAATGTGGAACTTGCAGACATTGCAGGTTCAAGTCGTAGAACTATATAAACAGGTATAGCTAAGATATCAAACGTCTTGTTTTATTTAATAAGACGATGATATTAAATAGCACCTACCTTGTTTCTTACCTTTCAGTGCTTTTTTTTTTTTTTTTTTTTTTTTTTTTTTTTTTTTTTTTTTTTTTTTGTAGTCGGGTTATAGTTTTTTAAACTTGTTATTATTTCTGACTTTTTAGACCTTTTTTTGTAGTCGGGTTACAGGTTTTTAAAACTTTTTTATTTTACTCCACTGTATATTTGCAAATGAATATACATTACAAAATTAAATGCACATAACAAAAAAATATGAAAAGTTGTTTGGGTAATTTTTATTGAGCAGTGTCAAAACGTCTCAGCCTTTCCAATTCCATCAAAGACGCTGAATCATGAGGGTTGCTTAAAAGTTTCCGTGGGTCCCTCCAATGTCTTTACCCTACTTAATGCGACGTAAACTTGGCCCTTGGCAAAAATTCGTCTTCCAACGTCAATTACTGCCTCATTCAAAATGCAACCTTGCAACTTGTGTACTGTGACACCCCAACACAAAATAAGAGTAAGCATTTTATGTACTATTTTACCACTGCCTCTAAAACCATCATACTCAACAGAGCGGAACAGGACATATCCGCCGTAAATTTTATCCGCCCCTTTCCCGCATGGGACATTTCCGCCGCGACTCCTATTCCCCTTCTGACTGGCACAGGACAAATCCGCCGCGCCATTTCCAAGGGTGAGAAAGGTGTTACTGGTTTAAAATTTTCATTCTTGGCGACACATCTTCATTTGGCGACAAAGACCAAATCAAAAAAGCGAATTTATTTTCGGACTACTCATATTAGGGGGAAATCGCAAAGAAGTCAAAAAAAAAAACACACACAATGCAGTGTAAAACAATTGAAACTTCGCCAATTTTAGTTCGCCAAATATTACACTCTACCAGCTCAATCGGCGGATTTGTCCTGTCGTACAGAAACAGCGGGGAGAGACGCGGCGGAAATTTCTCATGAGGGGGATGATAGAGATAAATTTTGCGGTGGAAATGTCCTGTGCCCCGGCCCCAACCGAGCTAGAAATTATCCGAACAGTTTGATCAATTTTGTCGTCGGGTTTTATAATGGCTTTCAACTAATTTCATGCCAAAATCTAGGTTAGCCTTAAACTGGAAATTCATTGTTGATTACGACTTTTGTTTGAACTAAAACACACTTAGCTACGAAAATATCGGTTAAAATCCGTGATTGTCTACGAATAATCGATCTTTCCTCTTGTTAAATTTTAGTAAAAAGTAACCTATGACACTCGAGACTCGAAAACGAATCGATTGGCACCTCATTCATCAAAATCGAATGAATAGTTTAGGAGCTACCGTGGAACATCCTTAACCACAAACATAGCCTGACTGATAAAAACATAACCCTTCCTTTAGGCTTTGCCGTAGTCGGGTAATAAAAGCTATCTTTTCGTCTCATGACAAAAAATGCATTTTTCAAGAAAGATCATAACCAATCATGAGTGATAATACATTAGTTTCTCAAGTCGGGGGGGAGGGGCAATTGACCCGCCCCCTTGCCCGCCATAAATGATGGGCCTGTTATTTGATAATAGATAATGGAAGGCTTGAAAACTAAGCATAGTAAAAAAAACTATGATTCTACTGATTGTGCTCTGATTGAAAAACATAAATTCTCTTTTTAACTTTATAACTGTCATGCCCGAGATAGTCTCGGGCACAGCTGGTTTTCGAAAATATCACGCCCGAGTATTACTCGGGGTAATTTTTTTTTTTTTTTTTTTGAGTGCATCGTATTGTTATACCCGAATATATATCGGGAGACGTTTATTTCGGCTTCATCTCTTTGTCAAACCCGACTGTTTCTCGGGTTTGTGCTTGGAAAAGTGTTAAAAATCAAAATAACTTGACAGTTAAAGGGTTAAATAAAATTCTGCAGTGCTGTCAGCTGTAATGATTTGCGTAATTCTCTGAATGGTGCTAAAAAGTTCTTATTGCTCATTTAAACAGTCATCACCTACGGAATCAAAAACAAACTCCACAAATTGGTCTAAACGTATTGGACCCTCTTGCCCTAATTGTATTTTTAATAACAATAAAAAACATAGAGATCTAAAATATTTCTTGAGGAAAAATATTGCTGGATGTAAACTTAGCCTTGATTGTATATTTGCAGATCATTTTTCAGTCATTGAATTAATTGAGCAGAAACTTATATTTTGGTGTTTTTTTTTCTCTTTTTTTCTTCCAAAGCCTGATGAATAAAAATGAGATGAAAGTCATTGAGTATGAGAATTAAATATTGAGAAGGAAATTGTAATTTTATTTTTAACAATAAAAAATAATAAAGATCTTAAATATTCCTTTTTTTTTTTTTTTGAAAATATTTCTAGATGTAAATTGAAACTTGAATGCTTATTTAAAGATCACTATTACAGTTATTAAAATAATAAAACAGAAACTTATAACTTTTCTATACCCCCCCCCCAATCCAAAAAAACTAATCATGAAGAAATTGCAAGATGTAAATGATAGAAGGAAATAAGAAATCAAAATTTATTTTTCATTATGATATTTCCTTTCACGCGGATCAATTTAAAATGAAAGAAATATTTGCTAACCTTTTCCCTTCTTATCAGTCACATTTGTGTCTCTCTACCTTTAGAGGGCTGCTTTGGAATCATGCCATAAAGGTTGGGGACAAAGCGTCATAATTGGTGTAGCTGGAGCTGGTCAAGAAATATCAACTAGGCCCTTTCAACTTGTTACTGGTCGTGTATGGAAAGGCTCTGCATTCGGCGGTAAGATTTTGTGTGTCTTTTGCCAAAAAGTATAGGCAGATTTATAGGGGAAGGATTGCTTCTCACGGTCATTTTGGAATGATTTTGTATAATAATAATGTATTCATAATTAATATTTAATGCACAGTTGTAAAAAAATCCCTCTCCCCTCCCCCCAAATATGTGATTCACAATTTTTCTCTCTCCTAATTTATGACAATTTAGTTACTAGATAAACAATAGAGGTTAGTTTAAACCATAAGCAAGAGTAGAGTCAAGTAATATAACACTTTGAATAAGAGACTTAAAACTGATAATAAAACCATGTTTAAGTAGTCATACAAAATGCTACACTAAGTCATATCTTAACATTTTTGGACTATCATCAAATTCAATCAAACGTGGACCCGAATGAAATCCAGATGTCAGGTTGCTCAAGCTATAAGTAAAGTCACGTAAGACTCGTTACATTTCATGCACTTTTGAGAATGTTTGAGGCTGCATGCTGTATTTAAAAATACCTCAAAAAAATTTGTGAAGTTGATCTTGAGAAATTATCAAAATGAACAAATAATAATTATAATCATACACCAAACATACATATTTGTTTTCGAAACATCCTTTAACTAGGTTTCGGTTTTGTTCTTAGAGAAAAAATATTTTTCTCGTGCAATATCCTATCTTTAATCAAATATTCTGAAAGAAGAAGAGAAAAACAAATTTCTTTAAAATGGTGCTCATTTCGCCTCATAATGTACTGATGTACCTCATTTTCGCACTCATGTAAATTTGAATTTCTACACATAAAACCGTCCAATTCAAGTAGTGAATTTATAATATACTTTAACTTTGGCTTAGAATAAATGAATCATACCACATATTTAAATTGTTTTCCCTTTCTTTCTTCTACATTACCATTCTACGTAGCTTTTTCTGGAACCTGCTTTTCACCGTTCTCAATTGAGCCAGTTATTTAGAGGGTGTGTAAATGTAAAAATTGCTGTACTTTTGAGCTTTGACATATATTTTGTAAAGTTGAATGAGATATTAAACGTGTACAGGATATTCAATCCATTCTTTTTTAATACAGTTGAATTACAACAGAAGATATTTTGTGTTTCATCCAACTAATTTTGAAATATAAATTTATAAATTGTCTGCTTTTATTTCCTAAATGTTTTGTAGAAATTGGTGTTAAATATATTTAATACCTTATGTTAATTGCAGTTCCTTTTAACTAGAAACTGTTTATTTTTTGCAGGTTGTCTAATATTAAATATTCCTTTTTCAATAAAAACTTTCATGATTGAATTAAAAATCATTAGTTAATATACTCTTTTTCTAATATGATGAGTATTATTGCAAAAGAATTGATGAGAATGATCGTCAAAACTAATTTTGAAAGTTGGCAAAAATGAAGATTTTATTTTTTGATCATAGGTTTTATAAACACATGGGCTCAATGGTAGAAAAAATCCCAAACTAAACATTGTGCTCAATAGTAACATTTCACTAAAATTCCCTTAAAACATTAACTAATGTCTGTGTAGCTTGGATTTTCAAAACATATTTGCTCAGATATAGAAAAATTTGTTCTTTCAATTGGTTAATTACTATTTTTAAAGTGTGAATACTTTTTCACCACCAAAATTGCAAAAAAAAAAAAAGATACTAATAGTAATAATAACTTTCAGTTTTAACTAATATCTGCTGTACTTAAAGTCCTACAAAGATGAAACCTAGCTAAAAACACTCTCGATCAGGTTGTCTTTGGAACAAAAAGGGAAAAAAAGGAATTATCAAAATCAGTTCTCCATTTTGGAGCTGCAATACCACAGATAGGCACATACCACATAAGACTTATGACCTCTTTCTTTTTTGCACAGGGGATTAAAAAGATAGGTAGTCATTTTAAAGTAATATAATAACCACATGCATTAAAATTATGATTTTTCTGCTTAAATAACTGCTTTACTTCATCTTAATTCATCATTGTTAATTTCATTAGTGGATGATTTTATCTTTAATCATTGTTTGCTTGGAAAAAAAAAACTTTCTTTCATGTAATTACCATTCCTTACTTCCTATTTCTACTTACTCAATGAATTATTTTTGTACTTCCATACATAAAAATTAAATAAAAATGACATAATAATCAAGTTTTTCTTCTCACACATTTATTCATATTGTAAAATTTTAGGATGGAAGAGCAGAGAAAGTGTTCCTAAATTGGTGGAGCAATATATGAATAAAAAATTAATGTTAGATGAATTTGCTACTCACAAATTTAGTTTGAATGAAATCAATGAAGCATTTCATTTAATGCATGCAGGAAAATCGTAAGTATTTTAAAACTAAATCTGTTAATATCAGTTTTGATAGTTTAGTTTTGGTGCTGATTTTTAAATATTTAAAGAAATAATTTTCATAATATGATACACGTTGTTTTATGTCGGTTTCCTAGTACCTAGTGGTGTTAATTTCCTACTTAAATGTAGAAATTTTTGTAAGTCGAAAAAAAAATTAAGTTGCTTTAGCACTTCCATGCAGTACATGAACTCATAAACTAATAAAAATTTTAAAATTGCCAAAGAAAATAAATTTGTCAAAGTTATTTTTATTATTATTATTATTTTAATGATTTGAGTTCATAGTAAAATGTATGATTTTTTAAATAGCAACAAATTTACGTATTGGATTTCAGATAGTCAGTGTTAAATTGCAAGCAATTGCTACTATTGGATAGCTCAAAATTAGAGGAAGAACAGTGATACCCCAGGGTCTTTATAACTACCACTACTTTTAGAATTGCTTTTGGTCTTTTTTTAAACAAAATTCATTAAAATAGAAACTTGTGTACAAATGATCTGCTATATTAATAAAATCTGTCTCTTAAGTATTTTGAAAATGTCATTAAAGTGAAGGTAAAATTAAGCATACAACATCATAAGTGAAAACTGTTTGTGTAATTTTACATTTCGTGAAAAGTTTTTACAACCATTAGTCTAAATGGAATAATTGTAATTAAACTGTTAACAATGGTGATTGAAGGGAGGGAGCTGAAGTGAATAACATCAGCAATCTATATTGGAAGAAGATAAAGTTCAGTTACTTGTAAATACATGGAGAAGTAGAAACTCACCGGGAGGGATTTTTTTTAAGTCTAATAAAAAATAAATTTGAAAAATAAAACTTTTTGAGCCAAAGAAACTACTTTATTCCTATATGTAATAGCTTTTCATTATTGCTTTCTAAAAGTTATTTTTTTATTTTGTTGACTATCATTGTAAAATTCTACAGGCATTAAAGATAATTTTTAAGATTTGGCCTAAAATAAAATTTCAGGTGCAGAGCAGTCATAAATTTAATTTTAATAAAATAATGCAAAAAGAAATCTGTAAATTTCACATATGAGTTAATTTTTTTAAGTCAATCTCAAATCAGCATTTTATTTTGTTTTTTGAAATTTTGGAAGAGTATTGCAGTGGTAGTGTTAATTAAAAAAAAAAAACACTTCTGTTTTTCCTATTGTTTTGCATCCTTTTTTCATAAATTTTTGGACTGTCAGCTTTCAGCACCCATCTTTTTTTTAAACTGTACTTTTTATTCTTACAAATAATGCAATATTTTTCTTTTGTTTTCTGTTCTAGTTTGCGCAGCGTGGTTTCCTTTTGAGTCCTGTTCATTACATGACCTATTTGCCAAAGCAAGAAATGACTTGTATTTTCACTACATTACTGTTAATTTGCAACTGTACTTTGTAATTAAATGCTAAACTATTTTGATAAATAAAAGAAGAATATTTTTGCATTGTGGTGATGGCATGTAATTTATTAATTATTTTTCTTTTATTTTTAAAAGAATAATCTACCATTTTTTGTAAAGCGAACTTGAATATGGTTTTTAAATTTCCATATCTTTAACCCATTAACCACCCAAACTCGAAATCATTATTTGTTTTTGATACAAATCATAAAAGTTATTATTTTGAACCCATACAATAGTATTATGCTGCAAAAAGAACAAAATTTCACTTACATTTAGAAATATAAAGTGTTGCGTTGACGCAACGTTAGCGGAAAAGGGGTACAGATGATTAGTTTTATTTGATACAATTCTGCAGTTTCAATGCGTTTTCGCCAGGTAAAATTTGTATGAAGTTTTGATATGGTTTTGAAACGTGCAGAGAACTTTAGAAGAAAGTGAAATTTATTTTCAAAAAGTCACATAATTTTACTTAATAAATTTTAAATTTAACAAAAACCTGATTATCGAAGGTCATACATGATAAAACTGCATTACAATCGGGGTGGAGAACAATATCACAAGCATTGCAACGATAAACAGTTTGACAATGGCAATGGGGCCGTGGTCATCTCGATCGGTAAGGCGTCAGACTCGTAACCGGAGGATCCCGGGTTCAATCCTAACCGATCAAAGATCCACCATCGTTACTAATGGTAACCGGGCGACGTAAAATAGGGGTCGTGGTCACAAAGTCCTCCAAGTGAAACGATACCTCTGGGGGTTGCACCGTAGCCTTTTGTTATTTTTAAACCTTGCAGTAAAATCCCCCCCCCCCCCCCAGAACCTGGCATTGGTAAGATGAATTTGCTTGGCTGACCTATTGCTGAACTTTTCTTCTGTATATTATTATCAGGGGGGTGGGCTGTAAAAATTTAAGTGCAACCTCTCGTCTAAAATCCAAGAGTGATTTTCTATATCCTTCTTCAGATAGTCTTGAAAGTTTCCAAGCATTTGTTTGTGCATCATGTGTTTGAAAAGATTGGCCACCATTTTTTCTCTCGGACTCGAATTCTAAAATTTGAACCTAAATTATCTCACAAATCAACATTACTCATTTTCATGTTATATTGCTCAATGATACAAGGCTGACTAACAGAAATCTTTTTCTTTTGAATTCTGGAGTAGCGAAAAACGCTCTTTACACAGGGTTCGTACGGGTCCTTGAAAGTCCTTATAAGCCCTTATTTTTTTATTTTGTCTTAAAAGTGCTTAAAAGTCCTTATTTTAATGTCCCAAGTCCTTGAAAATCCTTATTTTTGATCTACCCTTATTTAAAAAAATCAGATTTCCGTTTTTCGATTAGAGCGATTTCTACACTGCAGGGTTGCAAGTGTGGTGTTTCCGCTTCGGCCGCACTTTGTTCCGAGAACTGTATTCAGAATTAAGAAGGGGCAGGGAAGGGGCAGCTCTGCTCCTGTTCTAGGAATCCATATCCATTGATGCAGGTGCCAAATCAGGGACACAATTGGTCAAATTTAAGAGCAAGAATCTGAGAGAGTCACGCCTGTGATTCATGACCTCTCAGATTTTTTCCAAAAAATTACCAAATGTTTATTATCTTATTGAATAACCAAATCCAGAATGTTTTGCTCTAAAGTTGAGTTGTTTAGTTTTTATGGATCCCTAAAGTTGAAGGTGCGGCATCAAAAATTAAGCGGATTTTCAAGACATGGAAGTTGCTGTGAGCCAAAACCCTTACAAGGAACTGTTTAACTCCAAATTTCTTTTTGTAGATGGAATATAGAAGGTTGAAGCTTTACAAAATGAACGTTAAATTTATGGTAAGTTGTTGCCAAAGGAATATTGAATTTTTTTATACTGATTTTTTTTTTTTTTTTTTTTTGCCAATGTCATGCTCTATTCTTTGTCTTAACAGAACAGTTGAGTCCTTTGAGGCGAAGTGTAAATTTTTTTTTTACAAAAAATGTATTTTTTCCTGTGCAATTTTTATAAAAAAAATTTTCACATTTCGCCTCAAAGGACTCAACTGTTCTGTTAAGACAAAAAATAGAGTATGAGATTGGCAAAAAAAATATTTCAATATGTTGTTGGCAGAGGAAGTTATGACCGTTTGAATATCGGTAAAATATGACATTTTTCATATTTCGGCCTTACGCAACTAAAAAGGGTTGAACTTTCCTCAGTTGTTAATACATTATTTTAAAGTTCTTACACTGGTCTTTCAAATGACACTACTTTTGCCGTGCCAACTGAAATGTACAAGCTGTTTTTTTGGACCTCAAAAATGCCTTGTTTTGAGGGCCTTCCCTAACCTTACGGCAACAACTTACCACAAATTTAACATTCATTTTGTAAAGTTTCAACCTTCTATATTCCATATGAGTGATTCCATACCAACTCACCGAATGGGGGTCGCACGACCGACTCGGAGTTTCTTTTAATTTGGCACACATGTTGATCATATAGAGGCATTGAAAAGTCCAAATTGTTAGGTTCCTGCTCCACTTCTTTTCTGAGATACATGCCCTCAAAGTTTGTCCGCCACGTCAAAATACTAAAAAAGTGATGTTATTTAATCATTTTTTATAAACAATCGTACTCATGCAAAATGAAAGTGTTAGATATCTATGGAAACTAGTTACTCCAGGCATTCCGAAAAAAAATACTAGAACGTTCATAATGAAAATTGCCAAGGTACAGGGCTCTTTGGAGTTGTCACCACAAAAACTTGATTTTGCAGATTTTGCTAAAATTGAGGCATTTATTACAAAAAAAGGCAAACAAAACCAAAGGTTTTCTCACTTTCTAGTAGTGTACAGGTCCTCCCTGTAAATTGATACGCAATAAATTTTTTGGGTTTCTCACTCCTTCTTGGAAATATTTTAACTTAAAGATAAGTCATAAGGCAAAAAAATGCGTTTTTGGCCATCTTGGCAGCCATTTTTCTCATAAAGGGGGAGCAGTAGAAACTTTAATTTTTTTTTACAACAAGCCACTGATATGTTAGCTATTCACAGGAAAAGAGTTTACTTTTGGTTATTTCTCATATTAGAGATATCCTGCTGACAGTATATGCATGTTTTTCGCGACGACCATATGCTTTTGTTCCCCCTCTCATGGACTTAAAATTCATTAAACCAAAAAATAATGATATATTTATTAATAGCTGTATTATCTACCCAATATGTCATGAAGTTTAATTTATTAAATCATTGAACAATAAATTAGATAATTGATGAAAACAAGAAATAGTATTTCTCTGATGCCTGAGCATTATGCATTCATATTTATAAAGCACTAAATACTTTCTTGAGAAATTAATTAACATAAAGGAGCTCTAAATATTTATATTATAAGCAATACCCAATCTTGTGATTGGGATACTTCTGTTTTTAATTGAAGAATTTCTTGAATATCAGGAAAATAAATGAGGTCTTTTCGTTTGATGTAGGATATTTTATGACAAATTTCATTTGATGGGCTACTGAGCATGGTGATAAAGAGCTATTAATTTCAGCATCGAATTCCATTTTACCTTATTAACAGTTAAATATTTACAAAATAATTAAATAAATAATTTAATATAAGGCCATGCTTGAAGAATTAAAATTAGTGCAACTAATTTATTCCCATACTGATCTTTACAAAACTGACATGTGTTGAGCACTGATAAGAACTGACAAGAATAAGTTTACTCACTAAAATACTAGTTCACAGATACTATAAAGCGTACATTCTATTTTCTACAAAATAATACTGCAACAAAGAACAAGGGTATAAAGGGGTAGGTACTAAAGAATTTCTTGAAAAATCAATTAAAATAAAGGAGCTTCGAATATTTATCTCATAGGCAATACCCAATCTTGTTATTGGATGTTCCTGATTGATGCCTATAAACAGGAGGATACCCTTGTTCTTTGTTGCAGTATTATTTTGTAGAAAATAGAATGTATGCTTTATAGTATCTGTGAACTAATATTTTAGTGAGTAAACTTTTTCTTGTCAGTTCTTATCAGTGCTCAACGCATGTCAATTTTGTAAAGATCAGTATGGGAATAAATTAGTTTGCACTAATTTTAATCCTTCAAGCATGGCGTTATATTAAATTATTTATTTAATTATTTTGTAAATATTTAACTGTTAATAAGGTAAAATGGAATTCGATGCTGAAATTAATAGCTCTTTATCACCATGCTCAGTTAGTAGCCCATCAAATGAAATTTGTCATAAAATATCCTACATCAAACGAAAAGACCTCATTTATTTTCCTGATATTCATGTGATATTCAAGAAATTCTTCAATTAAAAACAGGAGTATCCCCACAAGATTGGGTATTGCTTATAATATAAATATTTAGAGCTCCTTTATGTTAATTAATTTCTCAAGAAAGTATTTAGTGCTTTATAATTATGAATGCATAATGCTCAGGCATCAGAGAAATACTATTTCTTGTTTTCATCAATTATCTAATTTATTGTTCAATGATTTAATAAATTACATTTCATGACATATTGGGTAGATAATACAGCTATTAATAAATATATCGTTATTTTTTGGTTTAATTAATTTTAAGTCCATGAGAGGGGGAACAAAAGCATATGGTCGTCGCGAAAAACATGCATATACTGTCAGCAGGATATCTCTTAATGGAAGAAATAACCAAAAGTAAACTCTTTTCCTGTGAATAGCTAACATATCAGTGGCTTGTTTTAAAAAAAAATTTAAAGTTTCTACTGCTCCCCCTTTATGAGAAAAATGGCTGCCAAGATGGCCAAAAACGCATTTTTTGCCTTATGGCTTATTTTTAAGCTAAAATATTTCCAAGAAGGAGTGAGAAATCCAAGTTATGCATTGTGTAACCATTTATAGTAAACATCTGTACACTACCAGAAAGTGAGTAAACCTTTGGTTATGTCTTCCTTTTTTTGGAATAAATTCCTCAATTTTAGCAAAATCGGGAAAATCAAATTTTTGTGACAGCAAATTCTAAGAGTGCTGTACCTTAACGTTTTCCGTTATAAACATTACCATATTTTTTTTTTTTTTCTGAATGCCAGGAGTAGCTAGTTTCCGTAGATATCAAACACTTTCATATTGCATGAGTACAAATTTTAAGAAACAATTATTAAAGCATCAATTTTTTGGTATTTTGAAGGTCCGGACAAACTTCGAGGACCCGTATCTCGGGAAATAAGTGGATCAGGTAACTTTCCTTTTGGGCTTTTTCATACCTCTATACCATCAATCTGTGTACCAAATTAAAAAAAAATCCGAGTAGGTCGTGCGACCAACTTTTTTTTTTCGGTGAGTTGGTATGGAATCGCTCATATATAAAAAGAAAATTGGAGTTAAACAGTTCCTGGTAAGAGTTTTGGTTCACAGCAATTTCCATGTCTTGAAAATCCGCTTAATTTTTGATACCGCACCTTCAACTTTAGGGATCCATAAAAACTAAACAACTCACTTTTAGAGCAAAACATTCTGGATTTGGTCTTTCAATAAGATAATAAACATTTGGTAATTTTTGGGAGAAAATCTGAGAGTCATAAATCACCTCATAATGCTAGGCGTGACAGTTTCAGATTCTTGCCCTTAAAAGACTTGGAAAAGGAAAAATTTAAAGCAAAGAATGAAACAAAACAAGTAAAACAAAAAGCATTAGAAGAGGAAGTAATTTTTTTTAAAAAGAAGAAAATGTTTCTTTAAAAGGACATAATGGAGCCAAATGCAAAAGCTAATCAGTTGGCTGATGAGGCTGAAAAAACTAAGGCAGGGTCGGACTGAGAAGAAAATTCGGCGCGGGCATCCTGAGATAACCGGCGCCTCACCAATTAAAAAGAAAATATTCATTATTAATTCAGTATTTAATTGGTGTTCTTTATTATTACTTAATTATAAATATAATTAATTAATAATATGATTAATTATTAATGTGATTAATTATTAACATAATTGATTAATTACTACTATAATTAATTAGTACTATAGTTAGTTAATTAATATATTTATTTATTATGAAAAAATTAAATCCTTATTAATCTAATTTATTAATTTTGAATATAATTTATAAAAGATATTATAAATTAATGTAATTATTAAGAGTCACAATTTATTCCAAACTGAACTGCTAATTTCATGCGTGTCTGATCAATTAATTACTAAAAATAAATACTCAGATTCTTGTGAAATAATCATTTTTCAATCTCCTCCCCCTTTAATTCTTTACAATGATTTTTTTTTTTTTTTTTTTTTTTTTTTCATGTTTGTCGATCTCGACAATGAAGTTGAGTATCATTCTACAAAAAAATGTTTTGCTTTTATGCCCTATTCCCCCTTGAAACCTGTATTTGAACGCATATTTCCAATCCAAAAATAATATTTCATGCGCAGCCTATGAAAAATAAACACATTTAAACTAAGCTAACATTGTATTGTTCACGAAACTTCAGAAGTTCGTTATTCATAGTAAACATATTGTAGAAATAAGGTAATAACATTTTAATTCCTTCCAGATTTTTACTTTCACAGCGCAAAATAATAATGTTAAATTATGAAAACTAGATAATAGCTCAAAATAATACAAAGAGCAATAAATTTAAAGGAAAAACAGTTAAAACATATTAGAATATTAGAAAAAAAAAGTATCACATCAAGATTATTTTCGGAGCACATGGGGGGGGGGGGGGAGAGAGAGCGACGTTAGTAATTTTCAGAAGGGGGTCCGAGGTGGTCTGGACTTAGGGAACCTTTGCATAATCCTTATGTTTTAATATTCTTAGTAGGGGAAGACCGCCTATATTGGACCACTGCTTAAATTGGACCTCGGGCTTAAAATCTAGTACAGAGATCTATGCTACACTTTAACGGTAGAAATATAAAGTTTTAGGAATAAAATCAATGTGTATGAAGTTTTATCAGTCTTCGAATTGCGTAGCGTGAGTTACGGCATGATTTATGTTGAAAACGTGTATGATCTTATTTCGCGGACTTGTATCTAGTGAGTTAGTACTAAAGCTTGTAAACTGAGGTAAACTGCTGTTATACCATGAAGATCTGTGTTTAATAAGGATTGCATCTATGTATTAACATGCGCGATTGTGATTATTTTTGACAGAGTAATAAGCTGAAGGATAAAAAATGGCGTGTTTTCCTTTATTGGACCGAAAAAAATTTCCTATATTGGACCGGTGGTCCAATTTAAGAATATGATTTTAAACAAGACTTTTTATTAATCGTAAGGTAAAATAAGTGATTCATCTGATTTAATAGCGTAGTTAAAAATATTTTAAACATACTTTAACACCTATTCACGATATTCATAAACTTTTTCATCAAGTACATTTTTTAGAAGCTGCAACTTCTTAAAATATATGCTATTTTTTCTCTTCATCCATTAAGCTGCCGTTTCAGAAACATAGTTATTAACTGAAATAAAATTTGTGCTGGTTTATCGAGAGAAAAATATGAAATTCTTCGATATGTTCGAAAAGATTTTAAAAAGAAACAATTTATATGCTACTAAAATGTTCAATGTAGATGAAGCTGGTCTTTTCACAATCCAAGAGCCCCAAAATATATTGACGTATAAAGGTAAACACCAGGTTGGAGCAGTAATGGGTGGTGAACGTGGTAGAAACACTCTGGCTATTTGCTACATAAGTGCAACAGAATTGCTAGCCCCCCCACCCTTCCCATGTTTTTTATCAAACGATTACATTCCATGTATGATATTATCATAAAAACATCCCCTGGTGTGCAATATGCTCTTTCAAAAGAAGGTTGGATGATAAACGATAATCCACACACTGATACAACGTTTCATTAAAACCGTTAGGCCAAGCAATGTAAAAAGATTGTCTTTCTATTAATGAATAGGCACAGCACTTACGTAAAGAACATTGATCAATAAACTTGGCTAACGAGAACGATGTAATAATGCTTTCTCTTTAAGCACACCATGCACGTAGATGTGGTCTTTATTCAGTCTCTGTCTAGATATTTTAATCGAGCATGCGATACATGGATGCGAGAACATCCAATGAGATCCATAACCCAATATCGTATAGGAGAACTGTTTGATAGCTCTAATGGTCAAACCGCAATCAAAGCCATGGCAAATGCAGTGAGGTGATTCTAAAGAACAGGAGTTTGGCCTGTTAATTGACATGTGTTTAATGACATTGACTTGGCTGGAACAGTTAGAGGTAAGTAGTCCAGATAAAACAACTCAAAGTGAACAGGCTACATGTTCGGTGTAAGCTGTACACGATGTACAACAACTAGCTACGACTTCAATTAGTACATGTTCAGTAGAATCAGAGGATCAAAACATGATTGTCAACACTAACTGATTTTGTAAAACCGGCTCACATATCACCTTTGCCCAAAAAAAATGGAACCAAAAGGAAGGCTGTCTCAGCAATCATTCCAACGCCGTATGAAAGAAGCATAGAACAGAAAAAGTCACACAAGAAAAAGCAAGAAACTGTACAAAACTATTGTTATTGCAATATTTGGTATGGAGATGAAGTGCAAAACATGATTAATTGCATGAAATGCCATCGGTGAGTTTATCAACACTGCCTAAGAGAGGCCGAAGCAAAAGAAGTTCTATCGCAAATCCTGGTAAAAAGCTGCGTAGTTCAAATTTAAATTATTCTATGATTTCCTGGTACGGTCCAATTTAGGAAGCGCATGGTTCAATATAGGCGCATATATTCCTAAATTGGACTTTTACAACTTTTTATAAAATAATTTTTTAAAAAATAATTTTCATATTTTCAGAAAATATAAACTCCTAGGGCGGTTCCTGATTAAATTTAGCTTACGATGCCCTATTTTGTATTTTTGTGTTGCTTCACATTGAGCGACACAGGCCTCCTGCTCTTAGGGGGTCCAATATAGGCGGTCTTCCCCTATTTCTATTCCAAAATCTTTGGCTTACCGTTTCATATTTTGATTAATTTCACTATTTTTTGTTTTTTACTGGTAGTACCAGAAAAAAAAACATTTCTAACTTCTTTATGGCAAGTAATATGAAGCATTATTTGGAATCTGAAAAAGCATAATTTATAACTAAGTTGATGTTTGTAATAAAACGAACTGCTATCAAATATTAAATCACAGAATAATTTAACAGCATTTAGGTGCTATTTACACTATATCTTAGTATTGTAATAGATATCTAAATATCCTCGTATAAAAATTTTGAACTTATGTTGAATTTGTTAGAGTTATGCACATGCATTTTTCGTTACTTACAATTCAGTGTTTAAATTTTATATAAAATATTTCATACGTTTAATTTTAGAACTGTTTATTTCTAGAATGATCAAATGAAAAAAAGCTTTTTCTTTTAATAACGAATGAAATCAAAAAAAATTGTATCTTTCAACAAAAGTGGATGTGTGCGAATGGGCCCTTTCCTCGTATTTGGCGTGATAAAAAATAAATAAAAA